>BHFT01070848.1:0-11541 GCA_004320025.1 Laticauda laticaudata | reverse complement strand
CCGGCAAATACCACCTCTGACTGGCTCCGCCCCCATCTATTCTCTGCCTCCCGAGTCCCAGCTGATCAGCTGGGTCTTCTTTTGTTTCCCTGAACAGGAGAATGGAGCTGGAAAGCAGGTTAGTGGGGTGGGGAGGGAATGTGGATTTTGCAGTTACCTTCCCCCAGGAGTGGGGAGGGAATGGAGATTGCTTGCCCTCGGAAGTTGTGGGAGCATCATTACTAGAGACTTTCAAGAAGAGATTGGACTGCCATTTGTCAGAAATGATGTAGGGTCTTCTGCTTGGGTGGGGAGTTGGACTAGGTGACTACAAGGTCCCCTCCAACTCTCTGTTGTCTGAGATTTTACAGCATCTTTCCCCTGCCAAGCCACATCCACCAAGCCACACCCACAGAACTGGTATTAAAAAAAATTGAATCCCACCACTGGTTATCATATCACTGAATGAGAGCTACTTTTAACTGGTCTTCAAAGTTCAGAGGACACCCAGTGACTGGCATGCACCTTCTTTGCTACCTTCTGGCAAACAAAATCAGTGGGGAAGCCACAGAAGTTCACAAATGGTGACCACATGAGATTGCGCTTAATGACATCATGGTGTTCACTTAATGATGGCAACCGGAAGTGCTGGAACTACTGTCACCAAGGGATGCAGTCACTGACATTACCTTTATTGACTTATTGACCTCATTGCTTAAGCAACAGAAATTCCAGTCCCAATTACCACTGTTAAGTGAGGACTGCTGATACACTGATCACATCAGGCTTAGAAGATTCCACTGCGAAGTTTTTGGTTCAGAATTCTCTCCTTTAACAATTTGTTGCATTCATGGTCCTGATCCTGCCCATTCTTTCGAATGCATCTCCTCACATGTTTTTCAAAGGCCAAGCACAGTAGTCCTCATTTAGCAACTGCCTCATTTAGCAATCATCCACAGTTAAGACAGAAACAAAAATTAACTTTCTGACCATATTTCTCATATTTATAACTTTTGCAAGTCTACAAAGCAAAGGAAGGCTGACCTAAGATCCTAAGCACATTGCAATTTCACTGAGTGACCACTTCACTTAATGATTGAGTTGCTAGTTCCAACAATAGTCACTAAATGAAGACTATCTGTATACAAAGACATCAGGGACACTTGAGCCCTTTATAACAGATCCTCTGTTTAATTAATTTATTTTTATTTGACATACCAGGCTTATATGGGGTGGCCCGGTGACTCAGTTAAGATGCGTATCTTGGCATCGTAACCTGGCAGCCCAGGTTTGAGACCCATGTGCCACATGATGGGTTGAGCTCCCATTACTTGCCCAACTAGCAGTTTTAAAGCATGCAAATGCAAGTAAATAAATAGGTACCACTTCAGTGGGAAGTAGTAGCAATAGCACTTAGACTTATATACCACTTTAGACTTATATACCGGTTTACGGAGTCAACCTATTGCCCCCAACAATCTGGGTCCTCATTTTACCAACCGTGGAAGGATGGAAGGCTGAGTCAACCTTGAGCCAGTGAGATTCGAACTGAAAATTTCAGTTTCAGGCAATTGCAGGCAGTTGGCAATCAGCAGAAGTACCCTGCAATACTGCATTCAACCAATGCACCACTGTGGGAAGGTAACAGTGCTGGCCAATGATTGCAGAAATGTCTTTGGACAGCACTGGCTAATGGCCTTGAAACAGAGATGAGCCCCACCTCTTAGATGCGGCAATGATTAGCGGAATAACATCGGCAAGACTCATTTACCTTTTACTAGGCTTATATAACACACCCTGGAAGGAGGGGGAAACAGGGTCATTGGTGGGCAATAAATTACATAGGGCAGAGTTGACTGCAGGGGTGGGATTCTACCAGTTCACACCTATTCACTAGAACTGGTTGTTAACGTTCTAAGCAATTTGGAGAACCGGTTGTTAGAAGAAATTACTGGCCTAATCCTGTAAGGAAGGCAGAAAGGAAACATTCTGGTGTTGCTTACAGAAACTGCCTCTCTGTTAACCCTTATTACATTCTTGGCAGTACTAGACTTCCTGTCTCTAGAACTTCATTTTTTTCCCCCTCATTCGCTGGTACTTTGCTTGCATGGAGTGACCATTCAAAGTTACAATGGCACTGAGAAAAGTGACTTATGACCACTTATGCAGCATCCCCACAGTCAGGAGAGGCCAGGCAAGGACATGAGTGCCTCAATGTGAGTGATATTTAATTGGCCATGCCCAGCCAATAACATGACCACCAAGCCATGTCCACCCAGTCACATGACCACCAAGCCACGCCCACCAACTAAGCCATGCCCACAGAACCGGTTAAAAAATTTGAATCCCACCCTTGGCCGACTGTACTTGTGAAAAGTGCTGATATGTTGCTCCTAATAAATAATTAGATTTCATTTAAAACTTGGCTTGAGGTTCATGACTTAATTAGGGCATCCATCAGAACCCTGACACAGTGGGTCTGTCAGTACAGATAGTCCTCAACTTACTACAGTTCATTTAGGGATTGTTCGAAGTTACAACAGCGCTGAAAAAAGTGATTTACGACCAAATGTCTCACTTAGCAACAGAAACTTTGGACTATCTGTACTAAAAGGCATACTGACCTTTCTCCTGCCAACAAGAGCAGAGTCGATTCACAGTGAGATGGGTGGGAAATAAGTTTAACCAGTAAACACACAAAGGGAGAGATTTGTTTTGCAAAATGAATAACAAAATAGCAGAGTTGGAAGGGACCTTGTAGGTCATCCAATCCAACCCCACCCCATCCCAAGCTGGAGACCCTTCACCATTTCTAACAGAAATGTAGAAATGAGTAGGAAAGCCATCCAATGTAGATATATCCTGTCTTTGCTGTGCTGTTTTGTTGCTGGTGGCGGTTTGGGAAAAGTTGTTTGGTCCCCGCAAGCTCTATCATTGGTTTCTTTGCTCAGTTCTGTAGTCTCTCTTCCCAATAAACCAGAGTTTTTAATAAGATGTTGATAGTAAAAACTGTCACTATCAGATGGTTCCATTTCATTAGTTATTAAAAAGCCATGCAGCTCTACATGTTTTACATTACATTATGGCCTTGTTCTTTGTTCTCTGCGGAAATCAACCCCTCCTCATTTTTCTCTCAGGCAGTACATTGTAGAATTTGAAATCGAGAATTCAAACAAACATGCTTCGAAGGGGGGTTAGATAACTACTACACACAGATTGGTATTTCCCTGGTGAAATGAGGGAGAGCTGATGGGAGGCAGAAATAAGGAAAGGATGCAACCGTTTGTCTCTTTGACTATAAAAGACTGTAAAAGGAAGACACGATAAATTAGATAGGGTCTGTGCATCAGTGTTGTAGATGATGATGGACCTAGCTGTTGGTCACATGGGTGGGCTTGAGAATACTCACATTTGATACAGCTCCAAATATATAGTATTTTGTTTGACCACCTGGTACATTTTCAGTCTGCAAACCTGCTTACTCCTTCGTTCCTTCCTTCCCTCCCTCCCTCCCCCCTCCCTCCCTGTTTTATTTATTTATTTATTTGATTTGTCAATCACTTACAAGACAATAGGTATAAGTATATACATAGTTCCTTCCTTCCTTCTTTCCTCCCTTCCTTCCCTCCCTGTTTTATTTATTTATTTATTTGATTTGTCAATCACTTACAAGATAATTGGTATAAGTATATACATAGTACCTTCCTTCCTTCTTTCCTTCCTTCCCTCCCTCCCCCTCCCTCCCTGTTTTATTTATTTATTTGATTTGATTTGTCAATCGCTTAAAAAATAATAGGTATAAGTATATACATAGTTCCTTCCTCCCTTCCTTTCGTTTCTTCCTTCTTTCCTCCCTTCCTTCCTTCCCTCTCCCTCCCTGTTTTATTTATTTATTTATTTGATTTGTCAATCACTTACAAGATAATAGGTATAAGTATATACATAGTTCCTTCCTTCTTTTCCTTCCTTCCTTCTTCCCTCCCTTCCCCCTCCCTCCCTGTTTTGTTTATTTATTTATTTGATTTGTCAATCACTTACAAAATAATAGGTATAAGTATATACATAGTTCCTTCCTTCCTTCCTTCCTTCCTTCCTTCCTCCCTCCCCCTCCCTCCCTGTTTCTCCTCCTTCTTATTTCCCCAGATGGTTCTAATGGGAATTTCCCCTTTGTTTTGTAAAATTTGTAACCAATAAGAATTGTTCCTTCACTTTGAACTAATGTCCACATCCATGCAATGTCCTTGAAAATAATATGGAACAGATTTTGTATTGTCTTTTGGTGTCTGAGTGTACCTTACAAGGATGTGGGATTTTCAAGTACTCCTAGTTTCAGTCCTGCATAGTTTCTGAGCTCAGATGGGTTCAACCAGATGCTGCCATCACTTGAGGCATGTAACACACACACGCACAGAGAGAGAGAGAGAGAGAGAGAGAGGAAGGCAGAGGGAGGCAACCTTTTAGTACTAGGGATATATTTTTAGCATACCTGCTGAGTGTAGTCATACAATAATTGTGCTGGTGGGCATAACTGTTTTTGGTGCCTTCCAGTCGGTTTTTGATTGGTGACTGCAGGGAGAAGTTGCTGCTATTCTCTTGGCAAGGTTTTTCAGGTGTGGTTTGCCATTGCCTCCTTCCCAGGACTGAGAAAGTGACTGGCTCATAATCACCCACTATACTTTATGCATATGTGGGGCTAGAATTGACAGTCTCTTGGTTTCTAGCCTATGCCTAACCACTACGCCAAATTGTTTCATGGGCATAAGTACTCACAAACTAATCATTTACTAGGCCAACCAGATCTCGGCTGAAAAAAAAAATCTGGATAACTGCTATTCAGAGTTAGGTCATGCTAAAATAGAAATGATAGATAGATAGATAGATAGATAGATAGATAGATAGATAGATAGATAGATAGATAGACAGACAGACAGACAGACAGACAGACAGACAGACAGACAGACAGACAGACAGACAGACAGACAGACCGACCGACCAATTTCAGAGCTGGTAGAGCAGAAGTGTCAAACTCACAGCCTGCAGTCTGAATGCGTCACATGATGGCCCCCCCCCCCCACCCAGTTTAGCGAAGGGGAAAAAAATCCAATACGTCATGTGATGCCACTGTGACAACACGAGTTTGACACCCCTGTGGCAAAGTGTCTCCTGTGTCTGGCCTTTGAAAGCAGATTTTTAAAAAAATGATATTGAAGACCTTAAAAACAAAAAAAGAAACTTATTTCAGTGTGAAGCCAATCTAGCGGTGGAGCTCTCACCTCACAATCAGAAGGTTGTGAGTTCGATCTCAGGTAGAGGCTCGACTCTCCTGCTTGAGCAGGGGGTTGGATTCGATGATCTCCAAGGTCCCTTCCAACTCTGTTATTCTATGTTCTATACAGCAGAGGTATCCAACCTTGGCAACTTTAAGACCTGTGGACTTCAACTCCCAGAATTTCCCAGCCAGCCCTTCTTGATAACTATTGCTTTCCAATAACAATTCAACTTTTAGCTGCTGTTAATAACATTAGCATAAATTGTAAATCTATGGTTTGTTTTAAATAGCACATTTCAAATCCATTGACAACCACCTCTCATCAGGGTCTTTAAAAATATGAACAAATAGTAATGGAGGGATGAAAAAAAAGGGGAAGAGAGAGCTCCCTAAGATATGTAAGGAAATGATGAAGGAGTTAAATTTGGATTTATGGAGATGGACATGAATTGACATGTCAATATGGACATGAATTGACATGGCATGGATGAATGGGGAAATAGCAAACGAGACAAAAGGAACAGACATTTTACCGAATGAGTGGGCAGATCACAATCCTGTTCAGATAATATGGAAAGGTAGGAAAAAACCCAAGAAAAGATGGACATTAAATACCCAATTTATAAGAGAAAAACAATATACTGATAAACTTAAGGAGGAATTAAATTATTTCTTAAAGGAAAATGATAATAGTGAAACCACGAAACAAAATATTTGGGATACAATGAAGGCAGTAATAAGAGGTACAACAATTTATTATAATGCTAGGAGGAATAAAGAAAAATATGCCCAGCAAAATAAATTACAACAACAAATTAAGGAATTAGAAATTAAATTACAGAAGACCCCAAAGGACTTGTGCAAAATCAGATCATAACAGCTAAACATAAATTGAATTTAATTGACCAAGAGAAAATGATAATAAATTTAAACATGACCAGACAAACTTACTTTGAACATGCTAATAAGCCAGGAAGATGGTTATCTTACAAATTTAAAAAAAAGAAAGAAAAGAGACTAATATACCAACTAATAGTTGGAAAAGGCGACACACAGCAAGTGATAGAACAGAAAAAAGAACTTGTACACAAATATTTTGAAGAGCTATATAAAAAGGAAGAAATTAATGAGAATAAAATAAGAAATTATCTGGATGAAATTAAAGATAAAGCAATCGGGGAACAAATGGTAGAATTATTAAATAAAGACATTACTTGGTCCGAATTGAAATCAGCAATTGAAATCAGAAAAGTAATAAAGCCCCGGGACCAGATGGGATTCCGGGAGAGCTATACAAACCAATTGCAGAACAGATTGGACCGCTTATGATGAAAGTTTTCAACGAAGGCTTATTAGCAGCCAGGATGCCAGACTCATGGAGGGGAGCATTGATTTAATTGCAGCCAATTTTAAACTTGCTGTGCCTGAAGCAAAATTTCACTTCGCATCTTTTTTAGCAATATTAATTTTTGGATAAGAGCTCATTAAGAAGCAGGAAAATGACAACTTGTGGGCAAGATTGTTGGTAAATAGGGAGAAAATTATTAAATGGATGGAAATTTTTATTTTATTGTCATTCCTGTGTTATCTTACCATGTTCCTACAAGACACCAAGATTCTTTATATCTTCATGTTTCTTAGTATTTTAAAAAAATAATCGACTGTAAGGTCTGCAGCTGAGATCAATCTATCATCTATGTATCTATCTTTAGCCCATGTCACACTGCACCAACGAATGGAAAGAGGATATAAAATGGAGAAAAACACTTGCCATCCGTTTGTGAACGTGATGCCTCCGTTCTGTACTCACTGCGTCCGTTTTTCTGCCGCTCTATCCGTCCAGCATCTGTCGACTGATGTTACATCCGCTCAAAAAGTTTTGAGCTGCTCAAAACTTTTTGAGCGGAAAATGTATCAAACATGTCTGTTCTGCATCCGATACGCATACGGGAAACATCCGTTCTGCATCTGTCATCATCCGTTATGCGTCTGCTACATCTGCTAGACATCCACTGCGCATCCGCGCAACTCGCATCCGCTCCAGCGGAAAACGGAAACAGGGAGGAAGTGAAACGGATGCAGAACGGATGTGCAGCATTAGTAGCACAGACAGAGAAAGGCTGAAAGTGGATGCAGCTCGCAAAGAAAGCATTTAAAACGGAAAAAACGTTCGCAGAGGGGACCTATCTCGGATATTAAGGATGTATAGAGGATGCCTAGATAAGGAATGCAAAAGGACCCCATAGATGGAAGCTAGATTGCCTATAAAAGGGAGGAACACTCACCTGGCATCTCACTTTCAGTCCAGCAGCCTGCGCTCTGCAGACTTTCAGCTTCATCGTGGCTCTTGCTCTTCACAGCATCATTGATGTCACCATTTTGGATGCTAACACAGTCCTTTTGGTATTCCACACGTTCTGCAACAGTAGCGAACCCATCTACAGGCTCTTTCAAACTGTTCTACCGGAACAGAAAAGAGGCGGCCAAGAAGCTGTTCTGGTCCACATGAAATCGGGGGAGAAAGACGCAGCAGTACAGACTGTACAATAAAGCTGATGGTGGAGCTCAGAAGAACGAAGACACTCGTGCATTCCCAGAAACTTCTGAGGATGCTCAAGCCATGTTTTGACGAAGTTGTTGGAGCAGACTGAATGAGGACCAGGTTGCACCAAGGGCAAATTAGCCAAAGACTTCCTGCCCCAGCCTGGACCCTGGCTGGAAGGTGCACTAGACCCTCTGCCCCACCTGGCCTCAGGACCACTAAGGACATGCAGTATGGCTGCGAGTGTGCACACAACACCTTCAGCATCTGTGCGTCAGGAGAAAGTGTGGCAGCCATCATCAAGGAGAATACCGGGAGGAAGCCCTCCAGTGGCCCCTCCAACTGTAAGCAAGGCGTGGAAGAAAATTGAGACGCGAGTGTATCAGAGGTGGAACTTCCCCACCACCATTGAATCCATAGAATGGGAGACGTGGCCTCACAAAAGCTCCAAGCAACTCCGGGTACACTTATTTCACACTACAATGGTGTTCGGGGTGCAGCATATCCTCTTCGTCATGAGTCGATGCGCACTACAAGTTCGATGACATTGATGCTTCAGGCACAACGGTGTCAGCTCAGCATGCCACGGATAATACAAGCGCCAGTCACCTCAAGGAGGGGCTGGAACGCAACTCATCGTGGGTTCCCAGATCCCAGACCCCCTGCCCAACGACACGCAGATGTGCCCATACTTCATCGTGGGGGTGACGCATCCTTCTCCCTTCAGAACTACCTCATGAAGCCCTCAGTTCCAGACTCCTTTCCACTCGTGAAAGAGAGGATCTTCAACTACAGGCGTCCAGGCAAGACGTACACACGTATGGAGAAATGCCAGATGCAACCTCCTGAGGACACTGGTTCAATCTCCCCATGTGGAGCGAGTGGCAAAACACGTTATGACAGATGATTAATGCGATCTCTTCAGCCGTCACATCACTCAATGAGATTGAGGCCATGATAACTGTTGATGGCCTACACAATATGAACAGGGCATTTTTTAATAAAGAGTTTTATTTATGTTGACATTGTGTGGAGAATGATTACATAATATGGGATATAAAGGGCCATATGTGGACCTCTGGGAGGGTGGATCATTATAGTCCAACTACTCTTGCACTGGAGTTATCGTATCCCACAGCATTCCCCATCCCAAAAGTAATCCCTGCCCATCCACACGGTATCCCTGACCCATCCCACGAAGCTACTACCCATCGCAAAAGTATCCCTGCTTCATTCCACAGTATCCCTCCCATCGTCCCACACTATTACCCAATCCCACTGGTATCCCTGCCATTCCACTGCTATCCCTTACCCAATCCCACCAAGCATGGCAAAGGCTCTAAACCATTTTTCTAAAACGATTCCACCAAGGACTTATATTGACAAAATAAATGAAGCAAGTTGACTGTGAAGCAAGATAATCATTTATTAATAACAAAGTGTTAAAGAAAAATGAACCAAGTCAATGTCCAAAGCAAAAAAATAAAGTCACCAGGTAATCCACCCAGTCGTCTGGCCACTCCTGTCAGTCCATGTCTGAGGCGATTCCCAATCGTCTCAAGGAAGCTTGAAGGGTCCAGTTTGCTGTGGAAGAGGTGGCTTGCTGGGAAGCTTCTGCGCGGTATTGGGGTGCCTTGGCCGAGAGGAAACAGGTGATGGTGTGTTGAGGGAAGCTCTCAGACAGGCTGGGCTCAAGCCCTGTGATGTTGAGAGCTCCTTCCTCCTGCACATGGGTGTCAGCCCCAGTACCGACACACGATGTACTGAGGGGCTTGGCTGTGGGGTGGAGGAAGAGCAAGTAGTGGGCCTGCTGGTCTGCCGCGGTGGTGAGGATGGCGTGGGTGGCATCTTTGCTGGGTGGTGCATCTGTGGCGTTGGCTCAGCATCGGTGCGTGCTGGCATCGTAGGCATCAGTGGCAAGCAATGGCGTTGCGATTTACATGACCTTGCCTGACTGGGAAGGTTGCCTGTGCGCACGTGACTACTGTAGCCATAGCTTGATAGGAGGAACCGTGAAAGCCTCTAAAGGGCAGTGACATCACCTGGGGGTGGAGGAGCAGGCGCTGGACTAGGGGGAGCAGTCGTTCAGCTTGGTCTGAGAGTTTGTGAAGAAGATTTGGTGAATCCTGTCCTATCACATCCTGGTACATGCGGGGTTCTGACATGTTCATAGGGCGCCTGGTATTGACATAGGTAGGCAATGTGCAGTTGGAGGATGGGGCGTCAGTGTGTACCGCTGAGAGAGGAGATCTACGTCTGCTCCTTGAATGATCTCTTATCTCCAGCAAGACCAGTTGTGGCTCTCCGCCCCTCTGGTCTGCCTCTCTGCCTTTCTTGTGGAGTGCAGTGGGGTGGATGTGGTATGGGCTGTGTGAGTGCCGACTCTCCGTTCTCCCACTGCGTAGGGTCTCACACGCTCCGCAGAGTTATCAGCTGTGGTGTCTCCGTCGTGGCATCGGCTCATAGATTACCTTCCCGTGACACCAGAGCTGCCTCTTTCCAGAAGCAGACGCTTCAGCAGCTGCCTGAATCGAGAGGTTCCTGAGAGGTGCCTGCTCCTCCGTGGCGGATCTCACCCTCAAGAAGCTGCACTTGGCCATCACTTAGTCTCCTCTGGTCCGTCAGCTTGACCGCCGCTGGCAGATCTTTGAGGTTCAGTTCCCATACCAGGTGGCATTTGCTTCCACCAGCTGAGGGAGTACCTCTGAAGTGTAGCCCAGGCTCTCCGCCTTCTCTTCCAAGCGCCTGCTGTGCCCTTGGTGTCTCATAGCCTGTTCCCTTTCCGCCAAGAATATTCATTCTCCCTCAGCACTCCAGCACCTCCTTCCTCATTTCCTCTATCGATTGTGTGTTGCCTCCTCTCCCAATCACAGCGTCTGCCTATTCCTCCCTTTTGCAGGCCATATGGCCCTCATCAGAAGGTTCGAGTTGTAGGGCTGCTCCTCCATACCACACCACACCGGCAGCGCAACACAGCAGCACAGCATCACCAGCAACGCACCAAAGAGCAGAACAGGAACACCAGCCAGACTAGCAAACCAGGAGCACCAGCAACCAGGCAACCAGCAGACCAGGACAGCCCAGCAGAGTAAGCACCAGCATACAGCAGACAGGCAGTGCGGATAGATAAACTACAAGCACCGACCAGACATGCAACAGAGCTAACACAGCAGGAAGCACACCACCAGGCAGTCCAGCAGCAGTAAGCACAGCAGAATCACCACACAGAAGCCAGCATCAGCAGAAAGCAGAACACCACCAGAAGCGAGCTTCAGCAGAGTAAGGCATCAGCACAAGACCCACCGCCATGCAGCATCACAGCTCTCCAGAAGCACGATTAGCAAACACCAGCACCAGAAGCGAGCCGGGCAGCAGAACCCAGCAGAAGCAGAGCAGGCCAGGGTGAGGTGCCCTGTCCTCTTGCCAGGGCTGGCGAATGCAGAGCTCTTTCCTCCCATGGTTGGTTGAGGTTCTGTTTGCTGCTGGCTGGCTAGAAGCTGTGTCTGAAGCAGTCTTCCTCTGAATGGTACCTGGCTTGCGAGCTCCTTCCCTTCTATATCCGCGGGCTGACGCAATGATCTCTCCCACACATGCGCAGTGAACGCTAGCATCCGCTAGCATCCTAGCATCGCTATGCAATCCGCTAGCACTCCGATAGCTTCTCCTCTGCATACGCTCATCGCTACGCAGATCGCTTCACACTCTATAAGGAAGAAAAAGACATATCCTATCCAACAACTCTGTCATCCCT
>BHFT01070845.1:0-11035 GCA_004320025.1 Laticauda laticaudata | reverse complement strand
CCCCCCCCCCCCCGAAAAAACTGTGGATTATTTTAATCAGTGTTTTGATCCCTTTATTATCATCCTGAAGCAAACACTTTTGGAATCATTGTCTATTTTGCGATGTGATCTTTCATCTGGCATTCTTGTGTACTCTACTTGCTTTTCAGGCTGCAAAGAAAGACCTCTGCTGCATCTTCACCTGGCTACAATGGTATAAGCACTTCGTTCTTCTCAAATGAATGGAACATCTTCTGGAACACATGCTTATTTGGGCATTGTTACAAAGGAGTTTCCCAGAAGAATTCACATCATACATATAAATAATGTGCCTAAGTGGAAAGAGCGGAAAGCTCTGCAGTTTCATGCAGTGTAACCAGGGACTGGATTAAAAAAAAAGGCATTAATGAATTCAACAATTAGTGAATATTGACAAGTCTTTTAAGGTGTCACCAGGGAGTCTTCACAGGCTTGAAGTTGGGACAAATGGAATCATCCAGTTGATAAGCTGTCCAACAAGTATTTGTTGCCAGGGTGATCATAATGCACAAAACACAAAGGGTTTCACATATTTTATGTCTCTATAATCTCTGACTTGGCAGGATGAATGGAATGCATAAAACCTAGGAACGAATTGGGACTGAATTGAAGTCCATGGGAATTTTGCCATTTGGGTTGACAAAGCCAGATTTCCTCTATCGCTTCTAAGTCTTTCGTAGACAAGAGCTAGCTGGCTATAAAATGATCAAGAGAATTGCAGGTTGTCTGGGAATCATAGCCAGAATGGTTGGCAGTTGTGTCATTGGCATCACATTTGACATTGCTTGTTTGTAATTAGTGTATATCTGAGGAGAGATATCCCAGCTAGGATGATTCAGAATCCCTAATAATGGATGAATCCATCACCAAGGCATGATATCAAACTTTTCTAGCATATGTTTCATGACAATTAACTTATTAGTGGAGGGTTTTTGGGGAGATGGAGGGAAACACTCTTTTTGCAATAGGAAACATTTCATTGATCACAATGAAAGAAAAATGGAACTGCTTTCTAGCCAGGAATAAATTTCATAAGAATGATTGGCTTGTCTATTCTCAGTGCAGATTTCCATTAACTGGAGTATTAAGCTGTACAATGTAAGTGTTAAATGTTACACATTCTCTAATTATAATGTATATCTCAGAACAAAGAATAAGTCAAGTATGATTCATAAATATTACTTAGGTGGCAGAATTAAAGCAACCTTGGTCTGATCTGAAAAGCTAAGCAGAGTCAGACTGGTATTTGGATGGAAGACCAATTATGGGAAAACTGTTTGGTGAACTTGAAAAAAAACATCTCAGAAGAGGGTAGCTGCAAACCATTTCTCTAACTATTGACCCACGAACCTATAGACACATCTGTGTGCTCCACAGTGAAAGAGAAGACTTCACCTTTAAAGAAGCTGCAACTTTCCTCAGAATTCCAGGAAAATTCTGATTCAAGATCCTCTTTACACCCTTTTACTCTAAAGTGATATGTAGGTAGGCATCAGGTACAAAGAACTGGAACAATCAGCAAGTAAGCCAAAGCAGTTTATTTATTGCAGATTACCTATTTACAAGAATTTTGTCAGACTGACTGAATTCTGTTTGGTTGCTGCAAATAAAGGCTTCAGTTGTCTGGCCTCTGTCATTTCATCTAACAGATTGATGCCATTTCACCAGGAAATGGCTATCCCTTCTCTAGCTGGTGATTCCACTATAAGCAATAGCAATAGCACTTAGATTTATAAACTGATTCACAGTGTTTTACAGCCGTCTCTAAGTGGTTTACAGAGTCAGTATATTGCCCCCAACAAGCTGGGTCCTCATTTTACCCATCTCAGAAAGATGGAAGGCTGAGTCAACCTTGAGTCTGATGAGATTTGAACTGCCAAATTGCAGTCAGCCAGTAGTCAGAAGAAGTAGCCTGCAGTACTCCACTCAAACCACTGTGCCACGGTGGCTCATAAGAGGTATTATTTTAAAATAAGATTTAATTATGACAATTATTATTTTAAAAAAACCCAAGTTTTCTAAAAAAAAATGCTCACTTTTATCCATTTATTTCAGTTATACAATTATCTAATTTATACTAATTAATTCTATTTGTCCACTTAACTTGTTATGCCTACCCTAACAGTTATAACTTGGGGGAACAGAGTGACTGTGGAACACCCCCCCCCCTCAATTTGGTTCTGTTTTGATTTGTTATGTTTAGGTTTTGTTCCTCTGCTCTGTTGTTTGTTTGTTTTTTCAAATAAGTTGGGTTTTAGTTGTAAACTGCCTGGAGTAACTTGGTGGATGAGCAGTGTATTAAATATATGACATATTAAAAACTCTAATTTCCAAGTTATTGTGGACAACTGCATATAACTTTCTATGAGTAATGTAATTTTGAAAGAAAGTCTGTTTATTTCATGACAATCTATTGCAAGTGGGTGGAAAAAGAACCCCTCAGTCCAGATTCCCAATATCTCTCTCTCAAAAATTACAGCAAGTGGACAGAGATCCCTGCCTACTTCGTAAGGATTTAACTACATTTCCTTCTTTCCTTTATAGTCCTTTCTTTCATAGATATTTCAGTAATACATAATTTTCCCCACTTTTGGGGAAATTCAGTTATTCCAAAAGCAGTTTGATAACCAAGAGGTAAAATGAGTTATTGGAATTCAGAATGAAGTGCACTGCAATCTTAACTATATAACTTTCCACACGTGTATGTATGCTAAAGACTGCTCTGTACTTGTACTAGACAGTGCATTGATAGGAGGAGGAAGGAGTATGTATATTCACCAGTGGTGGGATTCAAATTTTTTTACTTCTGGTTCTGCGGGCGTGGCTTGGTGGGCATGGCTTGGTGGGCTTGGCAGGAGAAAGGATACTGCAAAATCTCCATTCCCACCCTACTCCTGGGGGAAGATTACTGCAAAATCCCATTCCCTCCCCACCCCACTTTCCAGCTCTGTTCTCCTGTGCAGGGCAACAAAAAAAGACCCAGTCATTCAATTGGGGCTTTTAGGGCAGAGAATAGATGGGGTAGGGCCAGTCAGAGGTGGTATTTGCTGGTTCTTTGAAGTACTCAAAATTTCTGCTGCTGATTCTCCAGAACTGGTTGGAACTTGCTGAATACCACCTCTGATGTTCACCACACTAAATTTACTTATAAATTAATAAAGGCAGGATAAAAAACCCCTTATAAATAAATATTGTGTGAGATGCAGTTGGAGGGTCAATGGAAGACAAATTACAGGTACTCTTCAATTTACGATCATTCATTTAGCAATCATTTTAACTTACAGTGGACTGGGGGAAAAAGACTTATGATCAGTTCTCATGCTTATGACCATTGCAGCATCCTCACAGTCATGTGATCAAAATTCAGGCACTTGACAACAAGCACATATTTACGATGGTTCTGTGTCCCGGGGTCATGTGATAACTATCTGCAATCTTTCCAGATGGACTCTGACGAGCAAAGTCAATGGGAAGCTTGATTCACTTACTGACTGCATGACTCACATAACAACCACAGTGATTTGCTTAACAACTATGACAAAAAATGGGGTACAACTCATTTAACAACTATGTTACTTAGCAACAGAAATTTTGGGCCCAGTTGTAGTAAGTTGAAGATCACCTGTAATTGTTTCTTCTGTTTTTGAATGGCAGAGATGGAATGGAATTGCGATGACCCAGGGTGGGATACAAAAACAACAAAGTCACAAAAATGGGTGAAGTCCCTTTAATTCCTTCAACTTGGCTTCAAAGGTCCAATTATCATTGACTGGAGAAAAAACTCCCCCACAAACAGTTGAGAAAAGGAAGAAATTCCATTCAAACTCAAGATACATATAACTTAGAAACAGAAAAAAACAACAGAAACCACAATGAAGCAATTAACGAGACAAGGGAGGATAAGGGCTTGAAGACGTCCACAGATATCGAAATATATTCACTAGGAAGGACGTCAGAACTCAGATAAGAACTGAAAAGCTAGAATTATTTCAGGCTTTGTTTCCAGCACTGGGCCATGCACAGTTTGTCCTTTTAAACAGTCTTTTTAAACTTTTAAACAGTCCTCACAGCTGCATCCCATGAAGGGGATCAGGACCCTTTCTTGCCCTGTAGACCATGCCATTCACATTTCTCCCTTATCTGCTCCTCCCTATGTGCCCTAGGATGAAGAGGGGATGGACCTGGGTCTTCCTCTGGATGCCCAGCTGGCATATGTCCTTCCCCAGTTTCCTCCACAATATCCAGAGCCACACTCCCACTCCTTGTCAGCTGTTCCTCCTCTCCCTTGGAGTCAGATTCTAACAGGGGCATGACAGAAATGGAGTAGAATAGTTTAAGCTAGGGTAGGGTAGAGTAGGGTACAGTAGGGTAGGGCAGGGCAAAGAAGAGCAGAATTGAGCAGAATCGAATCAAATCGAATCAAATACAATATTGTTTGTTTTTGAGTCAGTCAAGTCCATGCAGATTTTTTTGGCAAGATTTCAGAAGTGGATTGCCACTTCTTAGGGATGGGAAAGAGTAATTGGCCCAAGGTCATCCATCTGGCTTCATGTTTAAGGGAGGGCTAGAACTCACAGTCTCCCACTTATTACTTAAGGCTCTCCTCATACATAGGTGCTAGTCATTTCCAGCTCAGGGTTGTGCTCATTTCTGTTACAAAGCCAAAGAGCCAGTGCTGTCCAAAGATGTCTCCATGGTCATGTGGCCAGCATAACTAAATGCTGAAGGCACATGGAACACTGTTACTTTCCCACCAAAGTCCCTATTTTTGGTCCCTATTTTTCTACTTGCAATTTTACATGCTTTCAAACTGCTAAGTTGGCAGAAGCTGGGACAAGTAATGGGAACTCACTCTGTTATGTGGTACTAGGCTTTCAAACTGCCAAACTGCCAACCTTTCTAATCGACAAGCTCAGCATCTTAGCCACTGAGCCACCACATCCCTCTTATTAGTCTAGTAGTGCCTTCACCACTACACCAAACTGTTTTTTGACAAAGCTCTAATGAAATAAAATTGGCAATAAAACAAAACATATTAATTGTCGCAAATTGCCATCTATCCATAAGAAAAGGGCAAGTTAGGAATTTCTGCCTACAAAGAAGCTCTGACCTGTTCTCTCAAAAACTGGGGGGATATAAGGTGGAGGGGAAGACAGGAAAAACAGAGTTATAAGATTCCTTTAATACAACCTATCTTACTATAGCTGAGTTCTGGTCTTCTTGTGGAGTCTGCATAATTTCAAAGAGCTGACATCGTCATAGTGTAGAGTCAGTCATTTTTGTTCATGACTGAATTTCATTTATATTTTTATGTGTCCTTGGGATACAAATTGGCTTTCTAATTTTTACTGTTTCTAGCAGCTAGACTAAAGCAAAATCGTACTAGGTTGGTCTTGTTCAAAAAACGAAGGAGTTTATATTCAGCTATAATTTTGCATAGCAAACTCAAAGATGTTTTTGTTCATTTTAAAATGAAAACCAAAGTGCTGAAAAATACTAACCATTCAAGATAATGTGGCTATGTGTTTACCAGAACAATAGCTCAGAATGTGTATTCTCACTACAATCTTAAAATTTGTAATTGCTTTAAAAACAAGCTGATTGCAAAATATGCAACCAACAATTCAGTATTGTCCACGACCTAGAAGATATTTTTTCATCAATTTTCATACATTATTTGTTTTTTTCTTTTTTGTAAAAAAAATAACACACATACGCACATGGCCGGGGGAGAGAATGCCAGACAGGTTGAACAATCTGTCAATAGTTTCACTTCTGCTTGATTTTCTACGGGCTGCTTTAAAATTAGAGCAATTTTATTTCAAAAACTATAATTGCAGCCACTAAGATTGCATAGGCTAGACTCTTGATTCTTGACAGTCTTCCCATAGCATATATGGAGGGATTTAGATGTGCCTGTTTTCATATTCATACCCCCATATAAACTTTATTCAACTTTAGTAGAGTGAAATTAGTGCTAGTCCTGACAAAAGCTAACAAAACTTCCTAGAAGAATTTAACAGATGAACAGATTAATTCCCCATAAATTGTTTTTGATTACAGAATTCAGTTGTAAGAACAGTTCTTTCATATGAACCATTACAGCCTTTGTTGCAGAAGGGGGGTGGAAAGCTATAACAGGGATGGGGGCAGGTTTTCCTCCTTTTTATTTGGAGGGGTATGTCAATAGTGGGTGGAGTTTGAGCAAACTATGTACAGGGATAATACCAAAAGTGGGTGAGTCACCCATTCTTTCTGGGTGCAAATTTGGTAAAGAAAGGAAGGATAGGGGAGGAAGGAAAATATTACCATGTTTGATAGCTCTTTCTAGAAGTCTGAATTAACATATAGCTAATAATTTTTTTTGCAAGTAGGGGAGAGCTTTATGTGCACCACCTTGCCTACTGCAAAATAAAAGGAGGGTATAAATCAGTTAAACAAGCAAACAAATAAGATGAAAAATTGCTTGAAATTAGGCCAAGGACCACACATTCAGGATGTTGTTTCTGCAGTAGAAGAAAAGGTGTTTGACCCTGCTCTGTGTGTGTATCTGTGTATGTACAGTATGTGTAAAAGAAAGGGTAATTCAGAATACAGGAACCAAAAACATGTAGAGGAAAAAATGAAAACATTTAAAAGGTCTGTATGTTGCAGATCTTATATAGTCTTGCATATTTTCTTGTATATTTTCTATACAGATTGTTTAGTGAAACACCCCCCCTTCAAGCACTATTTTTGATTATTATTAAAAAGCATTAAATATGGAACTGCCTTTGAAAATGAGACTGAAATGTTTCTTAGTACAAACAAAGCAATGATTAATAGGAAAAAATGTTTTCTGTTTTTTTTTGTTTTTTTGCCAATACTTTACGATCCATACCAGCTATTAGTTGTTGTTTTTTTCAGATCCAAAAGGCTGAACAAAAGGCTGATGTAAATTATTGAAGGCTTAAACTTGAAAGGATCACCTCACACAGAATGATTAGATCCTTGAATCATTTTAACAGGTTCTCTGGAGCCCTGATCAATGGTAGAAAAATGATATTTCTAATGGTAAGTCTTCATTGCAACATATCTTTATTTCAGAAAAAAAATCAAGCCATTATTCCATCAGGAGTTTTAGTTTTTTTTAAAAATAGTCATTTTTAGAAATGTTAATTTCATGATCATAAGTCCAAGTTTTTTTTTCATTTTTTAAAAAATATATAAGTCCATTATATAAAGTAGCAAGGCAATACATGCATACAAATAAACATACTGACACACATGCACAGAAACTGTTCTCTGCGTCATATATATTTCCTCCTTTAAAATTATTTTTGGCATTTACCATTTTTCTTGGTCAAAACACATATATACCCTGGGGTTTAGATTGGTAGCACCTCTTTAGCACAGGCTAATTGCAAGGCTACAGATAATATGTCATTTACAGAGATATGCTGTATGTCTTTTCAGGAGATCTTAAATAGGAGATCTTAAACACATTCAAAATATTATTTATTCCTGAGTGATGTTGCTTAGGGTTGAGTCACACTGCAGAGAATTAGTTGGCACAAGGTGTTGTTGGAAGTTAAAACCCACCTATCTTCTAGAAAAATGAAATATTTTGGGAAATACTAAAAAGGCAGAATATTTCCCCTAAAAAAGAAGTAGAAACTCAGAGAGGCAGAAACTCAGCCCTTCCACCTTTGTTAATGGACCATTAAGGCCTGAGCCAGACTATTCTGTATAACAAAGATCTACCTCCTTCAGGCAGAGCCATTTCATTGCCTTTCATTGCATCACCCACCAAATTTCAATCAAACTTAGCATACAGACAGCCTACAAATCTAGCTATGACCTCTGAGAGCAACAAATCAGGATACTCTTCCTGTGCCACAGGAAGTTCAAAGCCCAGAGATGGCATAAAACCCAGGGACTCTCAGCATCTCTTCCCTTTTTCTTTGCCCAAGTGCTCCAAGGCATGTGATCCTGTCCACCATTAAATCATCTCTCCAAACAGCCTCCATGTTTCCAGTGTCTTTCCCCACTTGGAACTGAACCCAGAAGGATATTTCTTCCAACAGCGTGATAGTGGATATTGATCTATGCTGTTTTAAGGGGGGATCAGGCAATTTCTTGAAGTAACAAGGGACTTTGGTTTTATGGTTATATCCTATGTTGACTATAAGAGGTTGATTCTCTTTGATTATTAGTTGCTTAAGAGCAGGAATGTCCTATTTCTGAGCTTCTGAACTATTAACATCTGTTTAGTTACTTTAGTAACAATATATTGGACTAAACAAATATTTGGTGTGATTTAGCATATTTCTTCTCTGGAAGAAACTTCAGTTCTTTAATTTCTATGCTAAGTTTACCTTGTTGTAAATGTGAGTTTACATTAGATCAGAAGAACTATATTAAATATATTGTTTTAAAGGTATTTATAGTGATAAATGAACCCTTTCACATCAGGGCTACACACCTACATTCTAAAGGTATTTTTATAATCCTTAGAATATTGGATTAACTCTCTTCCTTCCAAACCGGGTTTAGTTTGGTTCAAATTTTTCCTTATGACATCAACAGGCCATGCTACCCAGTTTTTATGCATACATAATTAAAAGTAGTATAGCAGAAATAATATGGAAGACATATGGCTACACAAAGTTATAACCACTCAGGATTGCTGCAGGCCATGCTGATTCCCTGTATTCATTTGCTCTTCTGTATCTCCTGACAACTCAAGTACACAGAATAAGTTACACAGGTCAGATTTACATGTACTGTAAATTCAACTCATCAGCATAACGCTGGAGTCATTAGACTTCAAACAAATGAAAGTCAAGGATGTTTTAAAGGTGAAGTTCCAAGTTAGTGACAAAAATACAACTACAGCATTATTCTCTCTCTTTTAGCTGGGCCTTGAGATTTTATTGGGTTTTGCAGTGACAGTTTACTGTGCCTCAAATGCTAGACTGTGTAGAATATTCCCAGCTGGTGAGAAATTATTGCCCAATATGGTATGTACAGAATGTCATGCAAAACTTGACAGATGTAAGAAAGTCATGGCATTATTTTAGATGGTATTATCAAATGTACGCTGGCAAATATGATCCCTGGATGCAATTATTATTAGCATATGGCATTGTTACTGCAGAGTAGCATTTTGGATTGCCAAGGGACCAACCCTGCTGGGGACACTTGTGCATTTTCCAAGGTGTGCCACAGGAGAGTAAAGTGGCTGTGCATCAGAGAAAAAGATGACTAGCTTTTCCTGCAACCGCACCCAAGGCCCTTTCCCTTTCCGGAGCTATCTTGCAAATGGGCACTGCAACTGGAAAAGTTCAGAACCATCAGGAATTTGACTGCCTACACAGAGCAACAGTTCGTCTCCCCATCAAAGTGGTTCCTATTTTATCTATTTGCATAGAAATTGCTTTTGAACTGCTTGGTGGACAGAGGCTGAGGCAAGTGACAGGAGCCCACCCTGCCATGTAGTGCTGTAGGAAGTTAGCACCCACCCCTATCTTAGAAAATGAAGTATCCTGGGAAATATTAAAAAGGCAGAATACTTCTCCTAAAAAAAGTAGAAACTCAAGAGCAGAAACTCACCTCAGAAGTAGAAACTCACCCCCACCTTTGTTAATGGGTGGGCCATTAAGGCCTGGGCCAGACTACTTTACATAACAAAAATTTCCAGGTAAAGCTATAGCAATTGCCAAAAGCCCTTTTTAAGTGTATAATCATCCAGCAAGGCTCAACCAAGCCTGGAACTCAGGACGGCCTACAGAGTTACCCCTGCATGGCCCCATAGCGGTCTGACAACCAATCAGAAAACAAGCCCCAATTCAAATCCCAACAAAGGTTATAAAACCCAGCCACTCTCAGCATATCAGCCCCTTTTCTTGATCTTTTCCTTCACCTTGAAACATGTGATCATTCTTCCTTTTCACTCTGGAGCTCCAGGCCATGTGGTCCTGATATTAAACCATCCAGTCTCCATGTTTACAGTGTCTTTTTCCCCACTTGGAGCTGAACCCAGAAGGATTTTTCTTTTAACAGTGCCTGGGCTAAAACCGCTGGAAGCTGGGATAATCTCCAGCATTATTAAGATGCAATCCACTGTGCCTTTCCCTGGACAAAATGAAAGACTCAGAGACAAGATTTAAGAAATGATACAACATGCTGAATAAATGTGATCCACGGAGAAAAAAAAACCTACAAAAATAGGTGACATGAATGGGAATGGGAAGAAAGAGAACAGAAACTAATGGAAGCATTTCAATATCCAATGTTTATTGAGAATGATTGCTATGTATGGTTATCCAGTTAGGAAAGATCATGCTCTTTCAAATATTTGGCTTAAACAAAACTCAGCTTATAGGTGCACATGGTAAAAATGAATTGATTGTTTATCCTAAAAATGAATAGAATTAGTGAAGCTTGTAAGAGCGATGAGAAGTTCTCAATGGGGAAGGAATGAAAAGGTATCCAAAAAATAGATTTCATCTCACAATAGAATCAGTGGAAAGCAGACAAAAGAACGAGGGTGTGAAAGCTCCTTTGAACAGCAGAGAAACAATTAAGTTGCAAAGGACCACAGAAATATGTGCAGTTGTCCTAATGGAAAGTGTTGTAGAGCGGCAGTAATTATTGAGGCGGACATGGAGCTAACATACAAGTAACTTTATTACAATGAATAAAGGGTTGCCGTGGCTGCCGTGCTAACAGGCAGTCAGCTGGTGGCAACAGCTGATGCCGTTTGACAGCTCCTTTTATAGCCAGCTGTCAAACGACATCAACCAATGGGAGCAGTTTGCGCTGCCGTCAGAAGTGCGGACCGGAGTGAATACTGCGGATGAATGCAACACGTCTTTCCCCTGGCAAGGAGCATGCATAGTCCTTCAAGTAGGCCAGGTGCCTGCTCAGGTGGCCAGATCACCTTAAGGGCCTGTCACATAGGCCGACGGATGCAAAACGTATGCAAAAAGGACACAGCGGATGAGAAAATTTTCCATCCATTGTTATCCGCTCT
>BHFT01070841.1:0-15151 GCA_004320025.1 Laticauda laticaudata | reverse complement strand
GATGCATGCCTCGATATGAGTGGACCACACCCAGCCAATAACATGATCACCAAGCTATGTCCACCCAGTCACATGACCACCAAGCCAAGCCCACCACCTAAGCCATGCCCACAGAACCGATTGTTAAAATTTTTGAATCCTACCCTTGCTGTGTGCTCTGCTGTGCACCCCAAGCAAAGCTGCAGTGGTTGAATAGAATCATAGGTGTTGTCATCTGCAACATTTGTCCTCTTCCTCCCGGTCTGGAGAACATTAGACAACAAGGAACAATGATAATTCTCCCCTTCTTTTCCTGCTCTTTTGTTCATCTTGTCTGTAAAGTGAGCCAACAAGAGAAGACAGGAGGCCAAAACTTTCACCTATTCACTTCATCATTTCACTCTGAGCAGAGAACTGGTTCCTTCCCTGGACCTGTCCCTTACTACAAGCTGGAAGAAGTCTACAGGTAAGCTGGGCTGGGTATCCATCCCTCCATGCTTCCCTCTCTCCATCCCTCCATCCATCTGTCCTGCAACATGTATGAAAGTAGATAAAGAAAGCCTGAAGGAATCAGATGTCAGAAATGGGAGCGCGGACCAATTATGAAACACATATCAGCAAAACTGGTGAACCCTTTCTCTTCTGTATGTGTGCATAAGGTGCAAATATATAAGAGACAGAATTTGCGGTGCCTGCTTTGTCATTCTGACAAAATCAGTATTTGCCATAGATGCCTTTGTTGTGCAACACTGCATTATCTAACCAACCCTTGAACCCTGCTCACCTAGTTTCTGGGCTTGTGATGAGGGCATGTGGAACAAAAAAAAATTTAGTCCAGGTTTATGCTGCAATGATGAAAAGCATGCAGACCACAATTTATATCTACCAACTAACTTGCTTTCAGATGTAATATTTTCAACTGCAATTCACAATCTGGAATGGGTTTGTGCTATTTTTGCCAGTGAATTATTTCCAAACCAAATTTAAAAATAAGTATCACTTTATAAATAAAGCAAGGGCTTAAGAAATCAGCTCTTAGTTTATCAGCAGGGTATTGGTAGAGCCAATAAAACATCATCATTTATTGTATTTGTTCCCTCTATGTGTCTGTATTCTTCAATTTTATTCTTAACAATTTTTTAAATAATTCAGTAGAGTTCCAAGATTTTTAGATGGTACTTCTGGCATGTCTCACCAGTTTCTAATACATTTTTTAAAAATGTAACTGCAGTTCAAAAGAATGCAAATGTGAGTAGATTAATAGATATTATTTATGTGGGAAGGTAACAGCGTTCCATGCGCCTTTGGCATATAGCCATGCTGGCCACATGATCATGAAAATGTCTTTGGACAACACTGGCTGCCTCAGACTAGAAACTTGAACACTGCACTCCAGAGTCAGACACAACTGGACAGGGAAACCTTTACTGCCACCATTTTCATTCGTTCATAGAAACTGTTAATTTTTTCTCTTCTCATTTCCATCCTAGCAGAATAAATTCACCCTTTCTCCTAGTTCAAGTGTTGCACATTTCACCTTAAATTGATCTCTGATTCTTCATTGACTGAGGCATATCACCAACCTTCTTTCATTTGCAACAGCCAAAATGCGAATATGGCATAGTTTCTGATATATTTTATTTAGTCCTTTCATTCAAAGTTATGCCTACATCTTTATTTCCCTGCATCTTTTCATCAACTCTGCTTCATAAGATCAGGCCACCTTCATTTAGATCTATTATCTCCGT
Source organism: Laticauda laticaudata (assembly GCA_004320025.1). Lineage (NCBI taxonomy): Eukaryota > Metazoa > Chordata > Lepidosauria > Squamata > Elapidae > Laticauda > Laticauda laticaudata. The sequence goes on along the minus strand of BHFT01070841.1, from coordinate 13,424 downwards.
CTCATTTATTTTAGTTTCAGACACATATAACATCTAATTTTCTAAGCTCTGACACATTTTGGCCAGTATACCATCAATGCAACCAAAATAAGGTTTTACTGCAAGCATTTTCATTTTAAACTATGCCCTCTAGGTTGTCTAATTTAGTGGCTACCTTGCAAGTCAACATACTATTACCTCCATCCCCCCAGTGTACTGATACATAGAAATGATGTTTGAAGATTTCCAAAAAAGATAACATTATACTCTTCAACAATACAATTCATATCACACACAGTATAACACCAGCTGAACTGGACATGGTAAAATATCCTATATAAAGCTGAATTCATATTATCAGTAACCTCTAGCACAATTCCCACTTGAACATATGAAGAACTGTAAACAGTTCATGCAAGATCTCAATTTTCACGTATGCATGACAGCTACCACTGTGATTGAAAAAGTTTGTAAAAGCTAACAGCATGACAATGTTGAAAAAGCACTAAGCAATCGAAAACCATCTCTATCTATTGGACCGGATGGAATATGTGCCTACTTCTTTAAAAAGCTATCCACTGCCATAGCCAAACCTCTAAGCATAAATCTTTGAAAAATCTTTCAGGACCAGCTCCTTGCTTAACCGATGCACAAGCCACGTATCCCCATCTTCAGAAAGGGGGACCCCATCCTAGTTGAAAATACAGACCAATTTCCTTATGCTGTGTCCATCTGAAAGGTCATGGAATCAATTATTAACTAGTCCATTATCTTTCCACTTAGAGCAAACAACTACTCTCCAATAAACAATTGGTTTCAAAAAAAACTATCCTGTGTAAATCTGCAACTCTTACACTGTTAAAAACATATGGTAGCTACACACCACACCAGGCAAAGCAATAGATGCTAATCTACAAGAGCTTCTGTGAAGTCTTATTCAGTGTTACATGACAAACTACTCCTAAAACTATATATCTATGGTATCTCTGAACAACTGGCATAACTGGATAGAAGTTTCCTGTCAAATAGAACACAAATGAGTGCACAAATTTGGATGTCCTATCGGAAAATTCTGTACCGTCAGCAGGGGTTCCCCCAAGGCAGTGTTCTACGGGCCAACTCTCTTTATATTCTACAAAAATGATCTCTGTGATCATATGAAGAACCATGTGTCTTTCGGCTGATGATGTAAGTTGTTCAACTACCACAGACACTATACTGCTACCTTTAAAAAGATCTTGACTATGTAGTCAGAATGGTCAAACAAATGGCAATTTCAATCTCAACAAAAAAATGCTCTGTCTTACATATTGGGCAAAAAATCAGAATCAAAATACAAGCTGAATAGTCAAGACTTGTGATGATTCCAAGCTCTGTAAAGGACCTTTGAATAGTCATGCTCTATGAATCTAAGTGCTAAGCCCACTGTAACTACATAGCCAAAAAAGGCCATTAAGATACGTACGTTTTTCTCTGGTAATATCACAACTAACTAGAGCATACAAAACATTTGGTAGACCAATACTTGAACACATGCTTCATCAACTGGAACCCATATTACGTATCTGATATTAACACAGTTGAGAAAGTCCACGAGAGTTGAGAAAGTTCACAAGAGAGTCTCCACTCCTCTTCTCGTTTAGAATACCTTATACCACCAAGACTTGAAATTCCTAGACTGAGAAACCTGAATTCACTGTCTTCGTCTGATCTAAATATAGTATATAAAATCATACATTCCAATGGTCCTAACCCGTTATGAATACTTCAGCTTCAACTGATAACAACACAAGAGCAAACATACATACAACTTCAAGGTTAACCGCACCAAACTTGTATTGTAGGAAATACGACTTCAGCACGAGTGGTCAATGGTCTGGATACTTCTACCTGATTTGTTAAGTTCTTCCCGCAAACCTCAAAAAAAACTTTAACCTTAGACTGCTCCTATTGACCTCACCCTTTTCCTATAAGAGGTCTTTGTTATAAGTGCACCAATGTGCCTACCGTCCCTGTCCTATTATTTCTTTTATTTTTCTTGTATGTACCCATTTCATGTATTCATAACTATGTATATACTCATACCTATTATCTTGTAAGCAATTGACAAATCAAATCAAATAAATAAATAAATAAATAAATGATGCTGAAGAAAATAATTCTACCTCCCACCCCCCGCAAGAAATTAACTCATATATCTCAGTTCAGAAAACAGGTCTTTATGTTTATCCTGGTTTTGAAGAGAATATTCCTCAACACCACTTGTTCAGCAACCACACAAAATTACAATGGCGATGAAGGGAGGAGGAGGTCATGACCAGTCTGAAAAAGTTGAAGCTGTTATAGTATTCATGTGGTCATGCAATTGCGATCTGGGCATTTGGGCACCTGGCTTGTGATTACAACATCATAGCAACTCACGTGATCAGCATTGGTGATCTTCCTTGCCAGCTTCGCACACGTAAAGTTAGTGGGGAAAGTGGCAGGAAAAGTCGCAAGGTCTTCCCTTAAGAATTGAATTTTTCTCCTCAGGACCCCCATTAGGGATATGAGATTCCACAGATCTTGTCCTCTGTATTCCCCCTCTGCCTGCCCTCTAGCAAATGTCAGCTTTCAGCACTCCCCACCTGCCTGTGGCCTTTGCTGACTTGCCCATCATCCCCAGAAGCCACACTAGCACTCTGTATCACTGCTACAGAATAGGTACATTTCCAGGGTTCTGATATATGAGATATAATATATGCTTAATCAAAGGATCCCAGAGTGTACCAACCCTACCAGATCAAATCAGCCAGCTAGATGTGGTGAAAGACAGGTGGTCCCTCAAGAAAATATGCCCTATGCCAGGTATTTTTTTAAATATATTTTTATACATATTTTTTAAGGTTAGATATGCTTCTAATCAGGTGCACTGATCATTTTAGATCATTGTTGATGTATTTAGAGTTTATCTCAGATTTATCAAGTAATTCAGTAATTACTAGATCTTTTTCTAATGAAGACATTTTTCTAACAAAAAAACCCATGAAATGTAGATATGTGCTTTTGCTTCCACAATATTTTACACAATATTGTGCATGAAGTATCGCACAAGGGTTTGAATTGTGTGCTTGCTAACACAAGGTCTTGCCATGTATCTCTTACAGTATTTCCCACTAGTTGTTGTGCACTAATTCACAGAAAAGTTTCACTGCTAAAATTGTGTTGCTCATTCATCCTTGGCTCTAACCAACAGTAATACAAGTGCTGATGAAAAATCACGACAGCATTATTTAACAAATGTGTGTATCAACACAAAACAAATGACAAGATACTTTTTTCATTTGATGTAGTATATTTTTACCGCTATGCAAATGTATGCAAGTTTAATTGATTGGTTAATCAACAAATTCATATTCTTGTGCATGTTTACTCTGAAGTAAATGCCATGGTGTTCAGTGCAATTTATTCTTCGATATCTTTAGCCACATTGCAGTTCTATCTTATTTATTCCAGACGAAGGCTCTGAAGACAAAAATAGTTCAGTATTAGTTCATCCCTCCCTCCCTCCCCCCCCTCTTTCTTTCTCTCAGAACAATCAAAGAGAATGAAGCTGATGTATGTTGTGTTTAAACCCTTGTTATGGAACAAGATAGGTGTTTGTGTGAAAAACCCTTCTACTGCTCACATTCCTGGGGGCAAACCAAGGAGGGAAAAAATGGCAGGTACAAAACTGCCACTGGCAACAAATCAAATAAAAAGCAAAACAATATTTTGGAAGAACATTTGCAAAGCCAGGTGTGGTAATTATTGTGCCACTCACAAAATTCCCACTCCCCAAAAAAACATGTACCTTGATTGACAGCAGTGCAATGTAGTGCTCTCTGCAGTGCTGGAAGGAAGAAACTGTAGAGTTGATTATTGTAATATGTTTTACATGGGGCTGCTCTTTAAAAGCATTCAGAAGCTTCAATTGGGGCAGAATGTGACCGCATGCATGGGGAATAGTGGCAGATACATGGCATATATAACAACACTATTACAAAAGCTGCATTGACTATTGGTATGTTTCTGGGTGCAATTCAAAATGATGGTGGCCATCTTTAAAGCCCTGCATGTTTTGGGATCAGTTATCTGAGTGATTGTGTTTTTCCAATAGTTTAGGGCATCATGAAGATTCCATCTGCCAAAGAATGACAACTGGCAGGAACAGAAGACAAGCCTTCTCTGTGGTAGCCCCTGACCTTTGGAATATTCTTCCTTTGGAGATGACAATAGTCCCAACTCTGCTGGCTCTGTAAGGCTCTAAAAGAGAGAAGTCCAACTCAATTTCATTGAGGACCACATCAGGGTTGTGTTTGACCTCAGGGGGCTGGGATGGGTGTGACCAGAGTCGGCATGACCAGCTCAATGTCACACATGTTGGGCGCATGTGGTGGTCCGAGCCCTCTGCCAGTGAAAACGGACTCCCGACAGCCTCCTGTAACCCTCTGCCAGCAAAAACGGAGCTCAGGGGGGCTGCCCACAGGCTGAATTTGGCCCCACGGCCTTGAGTTTGACACCCCTGCTCTAAAACTTTGGCTATGTGTCTGGGTCTGGGGCTCCAAATATAATAATGGCCCTGTCTCTTGGTTTTGCTATTAAACTGGATAATTACTCCGGCTGCTATAAATATCTATTTTTGTAGTTTTATTGGTTTTAGACATTTTATGGATTTATAAGTGTAAGCCATCCAGCATTACCTGGTTGAGATGAGCAGCCATAGAAATTAATTAAACAGTAGCTTTACATGAAGTAAAGTAAGGCCATTGGTTTAATGATAAGTCTCACAGTTAACACATTCTGCCACCTGATTTTATTTTGACTGACATTATAATATCAAGCTGTTGGATGCTTAAGTTATGTGAAATGTAGAGCAACCATGGTTCAAGAATAATGGAAGACCCCAATGTTTAAAAGAAGCATACAACTATGGAAAAATATTAAATATACAGTGTTAAATAAGAGGACTGTATGTTTGTATATTATATAAGGGATAAAATTATGATGCCCAATAATTATTCTCAAGAAGAAGGATTTCACTTGTTTTAGTACAAACAAAGGCTTCTCTGATAAATACACTTGGGAACAATTTTATTAAAATCATAAATTTTAAAAAATGCTAGCCTCTAAAAATGACAGAAAACAGAAAGCATTCACTAAGAATGCTTTGTAAGCATTGCCAACTACCTGTAAACACCAGTAAGTTACACAAAAGAAAAAAAATACAGTTTGATTGGGGAATTAATAGGTTCTCAAACTAGACAACTTTAATTTTCAAATCCACATCATAAAAAATGTATATAAAATGTACAGAGCTGTGGCATAAGGAGTGAAGTGTTGAAATTCACACTTTGTCCTTTGCCCTCATACACCCCTCTGCTGACAGATATGTAGCAAAGCCTTCTTTACTTCAACCCCTGCACAGGCTAAACTCTAAAATCGAATGCCTATTTTGTAGGATAGTTGAGAAATCTATCTAGCCCATCCCTTAATTCCCTTGGAAAAGAAAAGACAGAATAAAAATAATGAAGAAGTAGTCCAGGAATAGGTCTAGGCTGCTGAGCTGAATGATAAGGAACTGGAACCAGTGTGGTGTACTGCGCAAGCATAAAATGCAGACGATGATAATGATGATGATGATCTGTTTCACCCCTTATATTTTTGCAAGAATTTGCTCAAGGAATCTTTGGTGAGCTACTCTGTCAGCAGCAATAGTCCAGGTGAATTAAAATGAACCATAAACAATTTGATGTGCCCAAGAGTGGTGCAGTGGCCTAGAGATGGAGCTCTCACCTCACAATCAGGATGCTGTGAGTTCTATCCTAAGTAGCGGCAGATATTTCTCTCTTTGGGCACAATGAGTGATGACCTGCTGCGAACTCTGCATTGGTGACAGGAAGGGCATCTGACCAGTAAACACTCAGTTTCATTCAGTTCCAACTCCACCCTGGTAAGAGATTGAGGGGGTCATTAAAAGAAAAACAAAATGATGTGCCCAAATTTTCCTTCTTTGTATCAAAATCTTTCACTGTAAAGACAGAATAAATACAGTGGAAGCAGTACAAGGACAATTAATTAAATGCATCAGTAATAGGAATTACATGTACAGAGGAGGAAAGGTCCATCTATATCATTATGTGCATTTGCTGTATCAACAATGAGACTTCAGGAATATTTGCATTCTGCAGCACATCATGTCTATTCTTGCTACTTAAAATAGGTCTTTCGAATTAAGAATGCTAATTTTTCATGGCAAAAGTTTTCTTTTGTTGTTTTTTTCCCAGCAAAATTATAGTTTGAATAATTGCCTTGACTGGCATTACAGACATTTACTCCACTTATATTACAGGCAAGGGATGATTGCCAAGTCAATCAGTTATTCAACAGTTTTATAAGCATTGTTTTGTGCACTATGATACAGATTGTGCATGCCTTTCATTGAAATGAGAAATATACTTCCACAGGCTCCATTCAGATTCCAGCATGGAAAGCAAATAGTAGAGAATTTGCTTGTCTGCATATGCCTGCTCTGCTGTACCTGTATTTTACTTTCAGCCACGAATGATCTCTGGTCTTGCACAGTGTCTCCTCTTCTGGATTCTGTCCTGCAAAACATATACCTCAATTTTTATAATTTTTATACACATTAATTGATTGCTTTAATAACTTTTGTATTATGATTGATTGATTGAGTTGAATTTCTAGGCTGCCTCATTCCAAATGGTTCTGGGTGACTTTACAAAATGGAAACAATAATATAATACAAAAATAGCATCCATTCAGGGAGCAAAAATTCTCCATGTTGCTTAGAATTCCTACAGCCAGCTCATCTATTAAACCCAAAGTCAACTCAAAAAGCCAGGTTCTTCAAGAGTGCCTAAAGATGGGCACAGCAGGAACCATGTAAATTATTGATACTTTATGTATAATTTGTAAACCACCTACACCTGATCTGGTTTGAGAAGTGAATAGACTGCATTTATAAATAAATAAATCCCACCAATATTACACTAATGGATACTGTATTCAATAATAATCATGTATATTTTGCCAGAAAAAACAGTGCAGCAGGGAAGGTACATGACATATATTATTTACCGTATTTTTCGGACTATAAGGTGCACCTAAGAGCCGTAAATTTTCTCAAAAATCGGCCGTGCGCCTTATAATCTGGTGCACCTTATGTGTGCCAAAATTTGTAAAAATGTTGCTGTGCGACTTTGGTAAGCTCCGCTTGATTGACTGTCGGACCATTTCCTGCTGACACTGGGACGTGACCACTGGGACGTAATACGGTATACGTACGTACGCTGGCAGCCAATTAAACCAATCAGAGAACATTAAAGTAATACGTGCAGTACGTACGCATTACTAAATAGGTACTAGTACGTACGTACAAACAGTACGCTTGCCAGTATTCCTGCACACCTCTGCCAAAACAACATTTGTTTGTCTAAGGTATCCCCCGAAAATGGACACCAGTGAAGAGACCAATGGGTTATGAGGCACAAATTCAAACTACAGGCTATCAGTTACGCGGTTGTAAATGGGAATAGAGCAGGTCTGCCGAAAGAGATTCAAATCAACTGAATCTATGGTTCGGAAGGCAGGAAGCAAGAAAATGAACTGCTCAAGTTAAGAAGATGAAACAGAGTTTCTGCAGGAACAAAGGTGGCCACAGTTAGAAGACCAACTTGACAATGGTATATTGAACAAAGAACAACGTCCGAGAAGCTGTCTCTACAGTCACCCATTTCGACTTTGAAGGCAATTAACGATAGCACAAGACATGAAGATCACACTTTCAAGGAGGTCCGTCTTGGGCTTTCGTTTTATCAAAAGTGCATCAATCTCTCCATCTGCGAAGGACTACTGTGGTCGCAGGAATGCCAGCGCGATTACAAAGAAAAAGCTGGCCATCTTCAGCCCACCTGACTGCCAGTACAAGAGTTACAGACAAAAAAGATCCAGAGCCCAACCAATCACCAACCTGCGATAAGGTCCCCCTCACATTTTGACATTCCCCGTGAACCATACCTGTGACGACAAAAAGGGGACCAGCAACAGGTATCGTATATTTTGCAGCCACGGGCACTAGAAAAGAAGTTGCTACACTGTTGTTCTTGGTTGCACCACGGTAATGGACAGAAGCTACCACCTATGTCATTTTTAAGAGGAAGCCGCTGCAAAAGAGAAAAGTTCAGCCGGAGTCATTGTATAAGGACCAATCAAAAGGGCTGGTAATGGACAATGGACAAAAGTGAAGAGATGTGCTGAGAGAGGTGCTACATAAAGGAGACTGGATGGTTTTTTTCCACGCAATCACCGTCCCTGTTGATCTGCCACTCCATGCGTGCCGATCTTCATGCTACTTGTGAAAAAACAAGTAAAGCAAACAATGATTCTGAAGCTTGCCATCATTCCGGGTACGATTAACAAAAGAACTCCAACCGCTGCGACATATGGATATGTAAAAACAAGGGCGTTCCAAAGTGAAGGTGCGAAGTGCGCGTCGGGAGCTATGGAGGAGACAGGTGCTGCGAACACACACTACATAAGACTGCGGACAGCAGCGCCGGGTGAGTGTGCCACCATATGTGAATGGATTGTGGATCCTGGCTAAAGGTATCGCTTTAAACTATGGCTGTCTGACGCTTCGCAAAAGCCGGCATCATTGACTGAAAGCCACCTGGCAACGAACTGACTCGACAATTGATGAGAGGAACTCGCGCATATTTGCATGGGCGAACATATGCCCAGCTGTTCAATTCAGGCACAAGAAGATGACGACTTTGATCATGGATTTGTGGAGAGAAAAGATTGATTAAAAAAATAATGTGAGTGTATCGTTAAATAGTAGAATGAAGTTCAAATAAACTCGATGTTTTGCTTCCGTTACCTTTTTTTTTGTGGACTGTATGTTTTAGCATGCATCTTATAATGTGGTGCACCTTATATATGGGTTAAGTACAGAAATAGACCCCGTAATTGAGGGTGCGCCTTATAATACGGTGCGCCTTATAGTGCAGAAAATACGGTATTTTATAAGCAGAATTTATGTTTCCATGGCACAATATGTCTACAGAGAATCTGATATGAATAATAAATGTTATATAACATTCTTTGAAGACAAAGTTCCCTTTAGACCCAATGAGCTGCTCCATGATGATAAGCTTAGGTTGAAATCCTTGAAAAAAATTGTATTAAAAAAAAACATCTAAAACTAAAGAGAGTTTATTTTGTTTCTCCTCTGCCCATAATTCTTAATGATATGGAAAATGTCTCATTATTTTTTAGGTACTGAAGTTTTGTATGTCAATGTATTGCTGATCTAATAAGGTAGATTTGTGCAAACATCTTAAATATATAATAAATGTTAGTGCTATAAAATTATAATTTATTGCCAATGGTTTCATAGAGAGGATGCTTCAAAGTCAGTTGCTGCTTTCCTCTGAATCTATACATGTACTGTAAAAAAAGAGCACAAATTGAACAGGACAAGCTGAAAAATAAAATATATTCAATGTTGCTATTTTTATTGTTTTACTGATTTTAAGGGGGGAAATGTAGGGGAAGATGAGACGACATTTGTAATCAACTCATAATCACTACTTACTTCTGGCTTAACACCATTACCTCTTGCCTGATAAAGTAGATCATATTTTGTTATTATTCTTTTTAACATGTTTTGAATCATCTTTAGCCAATAGATTAAAATATGAAGCATAAATACCTATAATTTCTAAATTTTTACATTTATAGACATCAACCAACATGTTTTGTAGTACATTTCTGAAAAGTTGACTTTATTTCACAGTTAATTGTATTCCATGTTATCTGTCAAAAGGAATACTAAACTGTAGTGAGGTGGTGAACCAGATGGCCTTGCCTGGTTAAAGGTAAAGGTTCCTCTTGCACATATGTGCTAGTTGTTTCTGGCTCTAGGGGGCAGTGCTCATCTCCATCACAAAGCCGAAGACCCAGCGCTGCCCGAAGACATCTCTGTGGTCATGTGGTCAGTGAAGGTGCACGAAACGCTGTTACCTTACCACCAAAGTGGTCCCTATTTTTCTACTTTATTTTTATATGCTTTTGAACTGCTAGTTTGGCAGAAGCTGAGACAAGTAGCAGGAGCTCACTCCGTTTTGCGGTGCTAGGGATTTGAACTGCTGAACTGCTGACCTTTCAGATCGACAAACTCAGCATCTTAGCCACTGAGCCGCTGCATGCTTGCCTGGTTGGTGCAGTCCAAAATAGTGCTGATGGATCACGAAAGATGACTTGTTATTTTGATTTGCTGAATCCACGATAGAGAAATTGATAGAAGAGCTGTTCTCTTAAAAGCTGGTTTGTAATGGAGCCTTAAATTGCTTTGAAGCACCAAAGGTGGTATTTATATAAATGCCTGACATAAAGAGAGGGCAGAGAATAATAATAGCATAATAACATAGAGAGGGCAGAAAAATACCATTTTAATGTAAATCTTAGTCAAGAAGATTTTATATGAGCATTAAGAACCAATGGAAACATGAACTGGTTTTAAACTCACATGTAGGAAATAACCCCCAAACAAGAACAGTATTGCATGTGACCATAATTATTTTCTCTGTAGATAATCAGTGCAGAGGTTCCATCAATGCTTTGAGAAGGAGACCATTATCATGTATTTTATTCCCCTAACAATCAACAAGTATGCAATGGGGAAATAGTGCTATCACAGTGGAGACTCAAAATATCCCAGGATCCAAAACACCAAGAAACAGTTTGGTCCAGTGGTTAAAACATCAGGCTAGAAACCAGATTGTGAGTTGTGGTGGCTTTGAACCAGTTACTCTCTTTGAGCCCAAGACATCTGATAGAGCTATTTTTCCTTTCCTTTCCTTTCCTTTCCTTTCCTTTCCTTTCCTTTCCTTTCCTTTCCTTTCCTTTCCTTTCCTTTCCTATCCTTTCCTTTCCTTTCCTTTCCTTTCCTTCCCTTCCTTTCCCTTCCCTTTCTTTCCTTTCCCATTTCCTCTCGAATTCTTTTAACTTATTTTAATTGGCATGTATATGAAGATACGTATTGGTTACAGACTTCAATAAAGTTATCTATTAAAAACACAGCAAAGAATGGCCTTCGTTTTGTATTAATGCTAAGGATAGATACTCTCTTCTCCCCCATCCCTCCCCTAAAAAAACACCTCAGATTCAGTATTCAGTTATTATTCCTTGCACAGGTTCTAATATAAACTAGGCTTCTGCAAAACATTACTAGAAATAATTACATGTTCAGTGAAATAAAAAGAAAACCCTCTTTCTGCAAAAACATCACATACTTATAAGTAGAACACTACATTTGTGGATGTTTTGCAATATGTTAAGCATTAATCTCCCAAATATCATTTTGAGCATTTTTTTATGTAAAGTGTACTGACATTTTATTTTTGTGTATAATTTACATAATGTTGAAAATCAAATTCAAAAAAAGACGGATTGAATGCTTTAATGGTTTGCATTTAATTTCCCATTATTCAGATATTTAAAATTAAGCCAACCTTTTCAAACTTGAACAGTGATTTTTTAAATGCCTCTTTTAGGCAACCCTGAGGGTTGAAGAAGACTAATATTTAAAGTTCTATTAATCAACTATTTTGAAAAATGAAGGGAGTGAAAAAAAATCATTAACATTTGACTAAAAAGCTTTTCAAACAAGGAAAAAAAACAACATCCAATGATGGAACATTCTAAAGAAAGGAACAAGACTTGAAAAAGACAGAGAAGAAATAGAAGTAGATTAAAGAAATGTATTTATTTATTTAATAAATTTATTTGGCCGCCCATCAAGATATGTATGACTTTGAGCAGTAAACAAAACATTACTTTTTTTCTAAAATATAATATTGTTTCTCTTTCCAAAATTTTAATAAGAAATATCTTTCATGCTATGCTCCTGTTTCAGAAAATATCTACTGTCATGCTGTTTCTCTTCCTTAACACCACAAATGTTATATCAGACTATGGTTATTTATATACATTTATACACATTACATTCATTCATTCATTCATTCATTCATTCTGTCGTTCAATTTCTATAGCTCCCCATCTCAGTCAATGACTCTGAGCAGCTTATACCAGTAGTTCAAACAATATATAACAATTAAGACATTAAAATATTTTAAAACAAAAGAAACAATTTTGAAAATCCAAAGTAAATATACATAGCAGCTGATACTTGCCAGTAACTGATACAGACAGGAAATGGGCCCTTGTTATATTCAGCAGCCCAGGCATAGGAACATAATCAGGTGTGGTTTTTTTTTAAATTTAGGGTATGGCACATGTTAGCCAGGAATCACTGAGGTGGCTGCCTGTCTCTATGAAAGGAATTTTTTCAGGTGGTGTTGTTTTTATTCATGGGAAGCCTGTATGTCGGTAAGCATTTGAGGGAGGCTCCTTTTTTGTCCCTGCATGCTTTATTAACTCATGGGAATCAAAATGCCGAGCTGCCGATCTCAGAAGTACACAAGCCAAGCTTCTTAACACATGAGCCACCATAGGCCCCATGGTCAGGTTTTTATGGCCTTACAAAAGGCTAACAGGATTGGAGTCATTCTAATTTCTGAAAAGAGGATGTTTCATAGAGTAGGGGTCTCTTGGGAAAAAGCCCATGTTCTGGTTGCCACCAAATTAGCATCTGAAAAGTATTTAGATAGAAAATCAGACTAACTTAATTAAGTAAACTTTGTGCTATCAACACGAATCTGCTCCAAAGAGTTCCACTTTTTAGACAGGGGTTGCCTAATAGGTAGAAGGGAGTCAAGAATAATGTTTGGTCTTTAAACTCCACAAACTGGATCCAGAAAGGAAATGTGTAATAAACAAACTGTTATTCTTTTGTAAACAAAATCTGCAGGACAGAAGTGAACTTCTAGTACTCTATTGTGCTTTTATCTCCTCAAGTGATCCCCACTAGTTCCTTCTGCTCAATTCTACAGTGCTGCTTTTGAGTGCAACCAAACAAGGATGCTTACAACAAGAATAGAGAAAGTGTTACCAGCCTACCTGCCTCAGGAACTCCAAAGGAACTCAGGAAAATTATGTTTGCTGGGCTGAGATTGTTGTGTACTGAAGCGGGACCCATGACATCAAGCCCTTCGTGAAAGTCACCATCCCTTTCCAATTGGGTGTGGCACAGCAAATTCAGCAGGGAACAAACTAATTCTAGTTTTCTTTGGTGGGTGAAATAAATGATGAACTGAATCTGGAAAAATGTTTTATAGTTCTATTAACTAATCGATAATTAGTTAAGTTGTATTAGTATTTCATTGGATTGTTAAAAATGATTATTCTTTTTTTTTTAACATATATATGTGTGTGTGTGTGTGTGTTTTCTGAGGTTTTTGCGGGTATTTGTATGTGGATCTTTGGTTATTCAGGTTTTCTCC
>BHFT01070838.1:0-12430 GCA_004320025.1 Laticauda laticaudata | reverse complement strand
GTCTAGGTGTGTTCGGGTCTTTTCCCATGTAAGATTAATCTTACATGGGAAAAGACCCGAACACACCTAGACCTACATATCTGTACCCATGAAAATCTACGAAAACATCTATGTGTGTGTGTGTCTGTGTGTGTGTGTGTGTGTGTGTGTGTATTTGTAGATTTTCACGGGTACAGGTATGCAGGTTTTGGCTTCTTCGGGTCTTTTCCCGTGTAAGATTGAGAGTATCTTGGCGGCATTTTGACTTCGTGCTCGCCAAGATACTCTCAATCTTGCACAGGAAAAGACCCAAACACACCAAGTTCTGCATATATATATATGTGGTATTCAGCTTTGTTCGGGTATTTTCCCACGTCATTATAGTTGTGCTTGTAAAGTTGTAGCAACTTTTCAGCAGAATTTCATCTACCATCATCAGGCTTCTGTATAGTGTTCGTCTATACAGAAGCCTGATGATGGCAGATGAGATTCTGCGCTTTGCAACGATGTTGAAATTTTTGTGTTGATATTACTACAGGGAAAATACCCGAACAAAGCTGAATACCATACATATAGATACCCATGAAAACTTAAGAAAACATACACACACACACATACACACACACACACAGAGTCAGACATAAAGAGTCACACAAAACTCTGGGATTCATGAAAGTTTTTAACAAAATGATTGTTTGGTATGTTTATGTTCTAACATGGAATTTTACACAAACTTCAAGAAGAAAGGGGGCCAAGGGGTATGAGGCCATAGTGCACCAAAAAAATCCATCAGAAAATAAGCAGGCCTTTGCTGTGACAGAAAAAAACACAAAAACTAGAGCTGAACAATATTGTCAAGGTGGTTGCCACGGCAAAGATCAGGAATGCTATATTAAGCTTTTATCACTTTAAAGTTATGCTAGGAATTGAGAGCAGCAGAGTACTGAAAAATCTTATGATTCTTATGAAGGCTTGTTGTTTAGAACAGAAAGATACATACATAAAAATTTCTATTTCTGGCCTTTAAATATGGGAAATGTTATTTATGTGCAACAAAAATGAATGTAATGCATAGAAGAGCTTGTGGGATACAAAAATAGATCCATCTAGTATCTGAATCTTGACAGTGGTGATCCATGCTGCTTTAGAGATTTGTTCTTTTCTCTACCATTTAACTCTTTGTCTAGTTAAGAGCTTGATTGCCAGAAAGATGGAAAAAGCACATCCAGATATTCTATTCTCCCAACTACAATTCTCGAACAGAATTTTAACAGCATTAACAGCTCTGCAGTCTGTTTACCAGTGCATGAATAGCAATAACAATAGCACTTAGACTTATATACAGCTTGATTGTGTTTTACAGCCCTCTCTAAGTGGTTTACAGAGTCAGCCTATTGACCCCAACAATTTTGGGTCTTCATTTTATCCACCTCAGAAGGATGGAAGGCTGAGTCAACCTTGAGCCTTGTGGGATTTGAACTGTCAAGTTGCAGGCAACCGATTGTTAAGCCCATGTCCCATTGCACCAACGGATGCAAAGAGGATGTAAAACATTAAAAAAAGCTTGCCATCTGTTGCAAAATGCGATGCATCCGTTGTGTACTCACTGCATACGTGTTTCATACACTCTATCCCTCCAGCATCCGTCCACTGAGATTTCATCCGCCCAAGAAGTTTTGTGCTGCACAAAACTTTGTGAACGGATGAACTTTCCGCTGTGTACGATGTAAATCCATGACATCTGAGCAACAAACGTTCTATGTCCATTTATCATCTGTTAAATGTCCGCTGTATCCTCTCTGCATCCTTTGGGCATCCTCGCAACTCACATCCGTTGCAGCTGAAAACGGAAAGAGGGAGGAAACAAAAGGTACATGGAATGTCCACACAGCGTTAGTAGCACGGAAATATAAAGGATGTGCAGTGAACGGTTTGCATCCGATATACATCTGCTAGGCTTCCTATGAACATCCGTTTAACATCCCCGCTACATACTACCCATGTCTGTTCTTTTCCATTCTTTTCCGTTCTGTTTATGCAAATTTTTGCCACTTTTTGGAGCGGATGACAACGGATGGAGCCACCCCCGAAATTTTGCTCATCCGCTGTGTCCTTTATGCATACGTTTTGCATCCGTCGGCCAGTGGGACAGGGCCTTAAACAGAAGTAGCCTGCAGTACCCCACTCTGACCATTGCGCCACCACAGATGAACTGTGACTTACCGGTACTTAAAGTGAAAGGTTCTTACTAATACCAAAATTGCATGCAACAATGCAACAAAGGTTTCAGGTGTTGAGAGAAAAACAGAATTAGAGAAATATAATAATAGAGAGAAATATAGCCATTACACAAATTAGCTCTGAAGAAAGTAATGATCTACTATGACTTTCCAGATATCCCAATACTCCCAATATATCCCAACAGGCCCAGCCATGCTCAGTAATAAAGGATGTTGTGAGAAATATAGATTAGCAGCATCTGGAAAGACAGTTTGTCCAATGCTTGTAGCAGAAAAAGATAGTTAACTAATTATGTTTGTCACAAAGGTGCTTTTTTTCAAGAGGCAACTGAACTTTCTGGTTTTTTCTGAAGAAGTTTCACTCTTCGTCCTAGAAGCTTCTTCACCTGAAGAATGAAAAACTAATTATAGTGTTAACAAATCTTTTTGTTAAAATTGTAGGAGCCACTCCAAACTGTACTCACAAATTGGTTTTTATTTCAGAGTCACAATGAAATCACGATTCCGAGGTGGCCATCAATACTGCTTACATCCTAAACTCCCAAGTACAAAAAGATTACTTAAGTGGTATACAATATGGAAAGAAAAAGAAAGGTGGGTAATTGATTATATGCAGGTGAGGATAACTATCTAGCCTTACTATAACAGGAGGGCTTTCTTGCTAACCAAATTCGCTCATTTAGAAAAAAGTTGTCTCTGACACATGTTTGAGTCAATGTTACAGTGACAAGCATGCTACAGGTTCAATGTAACTTGAAAAAAAGTTATGCTACTGAAAAAAGTGTAATACATTAAATGACAGATGAATGTGTTTATATTTCTGCTGAAGTAAGTTCTCCTTTGATAGTCAACTATGACTTGGCTAGAAACTGTGGGAGACCATGAGTTCTAACGCTGCTTTAGGTCCAAAATCAGTTGGATGATCTTGGGGCCATCACCCTTCCCTCCACCTCTCTCAGCCCGAGGAAGGAAGCAATGGCAAACCACATCTGAAAAACCTTGCCAAGAAAACTGAGGGTCTACTCCTTAGTTGCCTGGAGTCAAAACTGACTCGAAAGCATACCCACACAAACAAAAACTTTCTGCTTAAGCCTGGAGCCAGTGTGCTAAACATTGCCTGCCTACCTTATTACTGACTAACAGGCTACTCCAGATTTTAATTATCAATCAAATCCAGCAAGCAGTTTATGACAAAGTATTAATATAAGGATGATCACTAATATTTTAGTCATGTTTTATGCATGCAATATGAACCATAAATTATGCTGGTCTTTTCCTGCTAATAGTGTGTGTGTGTGTGTCTATTTGTGACTGTGTGTGTGATAGGTGGTCAAAGTGTGTAGGGAATGAGCAGGAAGCAATGTTTATTATTTTTCAAAAGCTGTTGTAAATGCAATGCATTCTGCATTTCTACTTCTGCCACATAATTCTGTTTCACAAGATTCTTGCAGTGAATGCAGGGGAAAAAAGAGCTCCCCTCAGTTTTAATTTTTATCCTACCCATTACACAAATGGAGTCCCAGGTTTTTTCCTGAGAAGGAGACAGTCATAGGGAGACTTTGTTAAAAAAATAAAAATAAAAACCTCTGGGAAACTGATGTCTTACCCTTTGAATTATCTTTCTTGTTGTGCTTGTGTAGTGGATTGAAAAAGATCCTCTGCTTATGCTTTGTTAAAATCCTTTAATAAAACTGAGTTCCAAATTTTAACTACAACCCTGAATTTGCCTAATACTAAGATCAATTTTGATTTAAGAATTTTGCTTACAAATTATATTTTACACAAAGCTCAGACTGAATTGAAGTTAAACAGCATGCTTCAGGAAAGATCCACCTATATCTGGAATTTCTTCATATAAAAAGACAGCTTTCACCTAATCAAATATTTTAAAAGTCTTTTTGTAACCTAGTAATTTCAGATATGCTGGGTTATTGTTTTCAAACTTGCCACCCATTTCTTCCCAGAAGTGCGGTAGTTGACCAAATATATCTGATGCAGAGGTGGTATTCAGCAGGTTCTGACCAGTTCTGGAGAACCGGTAACAGAAATTCTGAGTAGTTCAGAGAACCGGAAAATACCACCTCTGTCTGGCCCCGCCCCATCTATTCTTTGCCTCTCGAGTCCCAGCTGATCGGCTGGGTCTTCTTTTGTTGCTCTGCTCAGGAGAATGGAGCTGGAAACGGGTGGCGTGGGGAGGGAATGGGGATTTTACAGTATCCTTCCCCTGCCACACCCACCAAGCCATGCCCATCAAGCCACGCCCACAGAACTGGTAGTAAAAAAAAATTGATCTGATCTGATGAGTATTGATTTTGGCAGAGCATTGTGTTAATATCTAAAGATACCATGAAAGTAACAGCTGAAATGTCTTCTGGGTCAACCTGAACTCTATAATTCTGTTACAAACAAATTGCTGCAGTGCTCCCAATGGCAGGTTTGGAGGGATGCTTCCCCTACTTTATCAAGAGCTCTTTGGATTAATTGGCAAAATCCTGCTAGGGGTAACGTAGTTAAAATCTCCAGACCTGGATCACATTTGGAATCCTGAGAGAAGCCATTTTGTTAGAGTCACAAAGTTGATATTAATAGGCATATATAATCTCTGAATTAAGTGATTTTATAAATGTCCTCTAGAAAGGCATTTCTGCAAGAAATCTCCTAACTTGGAAAGGGGAAATTAGTTGCTCATATGAAACATTATCAGGTGAATATTTAGAAGTCTGAAATTATCTTTTTTAGTTAAGTCACATAGAGGGAATTAGAGAAATGGAAATTTTAAAAAGGGATATTCTTTAATTTGCTTAATGTATCAGTTTAATGTTGCCATTCTAATTAAAAGCATAGGCATAGAATGTTGTTATAATATCTGGAAAAGTCACAGAGCTGGGACAGATGGATTTTTTTTAAATTATAACATTTGTCCAAAATGAAAATTCTGGCTGATATGGACCAAGATTTGTTCCAGGTTCAGTTTTGGTAAGGAATAAGATGTTTGGAATGTTCAGTCTATATGCCTCAAATAAAAAAATTATTGCAACTATATTCCTGAACATGAGAAGATCTGTTTTCTAGTATACATGATTATGTAAAGATCTGTCCTTCCATTCAGCTACTGCAGGACAAACAGTTATAACTGCAAGAACAATCTTTTAACATTAGACTTCAGATTTTTTGAAAAACCAAAAGTTCTACTTGTAAAAGCATGGCATGTTGCATCTAGAATCATGTCATAATATAGGATTGTGAATTAGATTAGATTAGCACGGTGAGTTCTAATCCTGTTTTAGGTATGAAAGCCAGTTGGATAACTTTGGGCCAGTCCCTCTCTTTCAGCCTAATTCCTCTCACAGGGTTGTGGTGGGGAAAATAAAAGGAGTATTAAGTATCTTCACACCTTGAGTTATTTATGACAAAAATAATAAAAGTGGGATAAAAAAATATAAAAATTCTAATATTTCATTACCATCTTTTTACTGCATCTCTGGCTTAGCAATTGTGCACCAGTGCTATAAATCTTTGTCCAGTTATCCGATGTAACATAAGTATTCTTCAAAAACCTCTTCCTAGGTGAATATCCCCAGGATCACACAACAAAAACTCTTGTGGTTAGAGAACAAATTAAATGCCTGTTTCCCAGGTGAAAAGGCCAGAAGATTGCTTCTCTGTATAAAAGATGAATAGAGACTTGGGTAAACAGCCATTTCCTTCAGCATTCTGGTTCAATGAGCTTTGGCACACCTGCCCTGAGGTGAAACAGCAGAAGCAGATGAACTTCTAGGAACAAAGGGCCTGATTGCGTACCTAGTTACCCTTTGATAAAAGCTCAAAATACAATCAAAACACTGAAGGTACTCTTTGGAAAACATACTCCTGCTTCCCATAAGAGAGGAGGGTTTTTATTAGCAGACATTAGGCAGAGCCAAACACTTAATGTTTAAATTGTATATTAGAAACTTCTGAGGGATCTGCAAGTGTTATATCTAAAAATAATTGATGATTTTAATTATGATTTTGCTGGTTATGTAAATAGATAAATGCAACACTAGGAGGTAAATAAAAATTCCAAGTAAAAATTGAGTGGTGTTGTAACAAATTTGCTTCTTGTTACAATTTAGTCCCACTAATAAGGGAAATAATCTCACATTTGTTATTTCACCTTTTTAATCATGGTTATCAATAGCAAATTCTTAGCCTTTAGTAGCATTTTGGGTGTGTCTTTCTGGACCAAAACTAGTAGTTACATAGTCAGTGCTGGATTCTATCAGGTGTGCCACAGATTATTGGTATCTATAATGAAAAAGACCTTGGGAGACAGGGCAAAGAAATGCTGCCTAGAGAGTGGTCAGATAAGGGGCAGCATATCCTGCATAATGGGTGGAACAAGAGGCTCAGAAGAGACCCTAAGTGTTCTGCAGGAAAATTGTATTTTCAGATTTGTAAGATTTGGTTAATATGTAACAGGGATAAATGTGTGTTGTGCCTGATAGCTTACTTGAAATGGGTCATAGAATATAGTCAGGGGTGAGATTCAAATTTTTTAACAACCAGTTCTGTGGGTGTGGATAAGTTGGTGAGTGTGGCTTTGTGGTCATGTTATTGGCTGGGCGTGGCCAACTCAATATCACTCACATCGAGGCACACATCTCCTTGCCTGGCCTCTCATGACTGTGGAGCTGCTGCAACAGTCGTAAGTGTGAAAAATGGTCATAAATCACTTTTTTCAGTGCCATTGTAACTTTGAATGGTCACTCAACACAAGCAAAGTACCAGCAAAAGGGGAAAAAAAACTCCAGATGTTCTTGAGACATGAAGTCTAGTCCTGCCAAGAATGTAATAAGGGTTAACGGAGAGGCAGTTTCTGTAAACATCACCAGAATATTTCCTTCCTGCATTCCTTACAGGATCAGGCCAGTAATTTCTTCTAAAAACTGGTAGAATCCCATCCCTGAATATAGTGTCCTATATTCTATATTCACCATAGAATATAATGGCCAATATGTATGTGAACATCAAATAGGAATGGTTGACTTGGTTAATTTACCCCTGGAGCTTGTGTCCCCATGAAACACAAATGAACAAGAAATTCTATCCATTCTGTTGTGAGAAAAATTAGCATATTGGCCTGTTTTGCATATCTTCCCCTCCAAATAGAAAAGTGCAAAGAAGGAACAGCTGAAAAAGCAATAATCTTTACAACACTCACTCACAGCCAAGGGCTAGCCATACAAACATTTCAACCATCTTAACATGGGCTCTGTCCCTTTATGATTTTGTGATGCTATATATGCATATAAAGAGAGTAGAGCTTGCCTCATATTCATGCAACACTGGTTTGGTCATTTGAACAAAAATATCTAACCTTGCAGATGCCTCTGACTAAATCATACCTATTGCTGCCTACATGACAAACAGGGAATGGCAGGTGATATCATCCAGCCTTGCCCATATTCTCCAGGCCTTCCTGAGAAAGTGATGGGGATTTGATATTCTCAATATAGAACTGCCAAGAGATGTAGCTGTGTGAGTGATCAGCTGGGTTAAGGATGTTGTGGGAACAGAGCAAATAAATCTAAGAGACATTTCATTATGAATTAATACAATAACATATGAAGTTCTCAGTCCAAACACTGAACTTGGATTCACAGCTATACTTTGTAAAATATTTACATTTTTGTTTTATTAAACAGTTTTTGCCCATTCTCAGTATTTATAGTATATCATTAAAATAAAAGCTATAAATCACAGCAATTGTATATAAACAAGCAGGCTTCTAAGCTTAATCAACTGCTATTGAACTTGAAGAGTTTAATTTCAAAACACAAGCTTCTTGAAGCAGCTTCTAAATCTCTTCCTATATTGAATCTCCCATTCTGTATTTCCCAGTGTGTTGTTGTCCAACTGTTTACATATAACTTTCAAAACAGTTTAGATATGCAAAGACAAACCACAGCAATATTACAAAACTCATAATTAAGCTAACATTGACATAACACAAAATATTAGCATTGTCTTAAACATATATAAAAAGCTAATTTTGTTAACCATCACTTCAAGAGGCAACATGCCACCAACATGAATGGTACTAACTACTGAACAGTAATAGTTGGAGACAATAATGGGAGCTGATATTGTTGTTCACAGAATCATCATATATCACTTTTCACCAATTAGTCCAATACTTTACCCAATGCACAAATTTACTTCCATAGCATCCCTGGCCAATGGTCATACAAATTCTGTTTTAATACTTCCAGCAAATTGATTAAGTAGATGGAAGTACTTTCAGCTACTTAAGTCTCTTTCTCTTTCTAAGACTTAGAAAGAGAACAGAGGCCGAAGTTCATGGGACCATTCCCCATGGTAAAGATCATCAACCCAGTCATGGTGCAATTGAACTTGCCCCAATTGTGAGTAAAAACTAATAGCATGAGAGAATTGATCCCTGCGCCCACACCTCCTGCAAGCTCATGGACACAGGATTGTCAGGATTCTGGTAGTTATTCCAATTAAATCATGAGCCTCAAGCCACACTCTCAAAACTTCAAAGGATTAAAAGTTAACATGCTGGCATTAACCTGGGCGTCGCTGACTCTGAGATACGTAATTCACTGTCACCCTTGATCCTGCTTTTCCCCCCACCCTTCTGGATGTATCATCCAACAAAACACGTCCTTATCCAAAAGTCATCAATCATGCTCTCCAATTAGATTTTCATGGGGCAGAAGCTTCAGTCATCTGATCAGTCTCTGAAGAAAATATGAATGGAATGTACTTTCGATTCCACACTGCTGCCTGCTCTTTGAACCTCCCCCCCCTTTCTTTCTCTTGACAACTATAAAATGTGTATACAAAATGTTTTATGAGTTGACACAAGTTAGATCTCATCTGCCCAAGAAGGCTGATGGATCAGTGCTTTGAATTTTATATTTACTGAATAGCTTATAAGGTTGCTTCACTGTTTGGTCAAGCTAATTTCTTACTTCTGTGTTTTCAGAGTTTATGAAGAGTAAGAGAGTGATGTCTAGTCGAAATGCGATTGATTAATTGGTGGGCAGAAGAAGGATGGACAAGAAGGATGACTTCTCACAAGACACAACTCAACATCTATGTTAATTATAAAGCACTTTTCTTGTTACCAAGGATCACTTTTTACATTTTATAGCTGCAAAAAAGCCACCAGATTTCATAAGTGTCTTTATATATTAGATCCTATACATGCCTCCTTTCTAGTGAAAAATATCATGAAACTTAATATTCATTTAAAATGTATTTGTATAATCTTAATTTCATAACTGTTTTGTTCCTATGACTGGATATTGGGCTTTATAAGCTCATAAAATGAATCTTAATTTCTCAAAAACAAAATCTAGAACAGTCACTCATTTTTAGCATGGCGAGGGCAAGTTTCTAGACCACAATAAACTGTTGTATCCTTTTCTATAGAATGAGAGGGGCTAAATTAGGGATCATTCTGTACATTGATATCTACTGCTGTAAAATTTGGAAATAAGGTTTCTCATTACAAAATTGATAAAAGCTGTTTGTTTTCTCATCCCTGAAGGTGGATAATATAAAATATATTACTCATACTCTTTTGGTGGATAAAAATATTTCTAAAGCAGTTTAATATGGAAAAGACACTTTTTTCTTACCTGAAGTTCTTCTGAAGTTTGCAGTTTTGCGTTGTGATATCTTCAGGTATATTGTGTATGATTTCTTAGATTTGTAGCTTAGAATTATCCAAAAATGTACCTTATTATTGGGAAGGGATGAAGTTTCTGATAGGGGAATGGACATTTAAGTTTTAGTTATAAAGCAACAATCTTTATTTCGAATGTAATCGTTTCACTGGTAAGCAGTACATTCCTCTTTATAAAAAATACAAGTAACAAAACTACCTTTTCAATTGTAAATATACTATAGGAGATTTCCCTATATTATCTTTCTGTATAATGTATTGTACTGCTAAGTTATCATACACTATTTAAATGTTTGAAATATTTAGGGAATTGCATGCATATTTCATATTTCTTTCTATGACAAACGGAACACAAGGAATAAAATACATTTTAAAGACTAGTGGCTAATTTTCATTGGATTCAACATTTGGGACTCTAATAAACAATTTCTGGATTAGGCTGTTGTGAACATTAAAGGTCAAACTGTTGACCTTTATTGGTCAATCTGTTGATCTGTTATGAAGGCCACTAGAATTTGGAGAAAGTCCCATATTCACAGGGAAGTATCTTGCATTTAAGCACACTTACCCATATTTTTTAAAAAACTGTTCATTCTTAAAAAAGAATGCCATCAATCCCAAAGATGGACTCAGATTTTTTTAAGCTGTTACTTCTATTTCATTGCCTTGTTCCCCCTTTTGCAAAGTTTATCTAGTTGCACAAAGGAGCTTAATAAAATCATCTCTTTTTTGAATTCCAGATGTTGTAAATACTTCATTTTACAACATCAAGGGGATAATGTACGGTTCGTGTGGAGTTTCCTCTCCAATAGTGGTAGTAGGTAGTACGGTGAGGCAAAAGTACACACACTTGTAGCACAAAAGATCCATGTGTCCCATGTCACACTATTCAACAGAACACTTGTTCTGCCCTCTCTATTCTGAAACATATGGGAAGAAATAAACCTATTGGGTGATATTAGCTTTGCTCTGCCATATACACAAATGCTTATAAATTAAGGGAAAAGGGAGAACTCAACAGAGTAAATGCAGTTGGGAGGACAGATAGAAGTCACCAGTAAGGCACTAAGAAGATAAAAATGGATTTGGAATACCTTAGGACCAGGCATTTGTGACAGATTACTGCCAAGAAAGTTTGGGATCAGGATAAGATCAAAGAAGTACTAGGCTGGACTCTATTATTCTATCAATGAATATCAATCTGACCACTTACTTCACCAAGTGCCTCTCCTCATTAGGGGTCCTTATAGGTAGTCCGTGAGTTATGGCTGTAATGGAGCCCATTATAGTTGATGGTTGGGATGCCCGTTAAGTGAACCAACTCATTTAATACACATGTGTATTAAATTCCTACTCTCCACAAAGCATTCATTAAATATGTGGTCATTAAGTGGAACATGGGGTGCCTCGGGGGCCTAATGTAGGCACTAGCCAACCTGATTTTTGCCTCCCCCTAGCCCCCAAGGTACCCCATGCTTTGTTTCCTGCCCCTAGGTGTCCACACAGCCAATAAGGCCTCCTTCCTACCCATTCCCTGCCACAATCACATCATTACTTTTCAAAGATTTCTAAAGCTCAGGAGTTTGGGGTAGGGAAGGAGGACAGGTTGCTTCATTGTTGGGCCACATGGTACAATCCCATAAGTGGCCATCTTTTCTCTGAATGAAAAATAAATGGCAAAACTAAGGCTAGCATTAGCGAGGGAAAGAAAATCTCTCATTTGCTATCTCTAACCTTAGCTCCACCAGCTTTAGCTTCTCTTAACGTTAGCAAGGAAAGGAAAACCGAGAGGTTTTTTTTCCCTCACAAACATTAATGCAGCTAGCTCTAGTGAAGCTAAATTCTTGTGGAGTGAGTGCTAACATTAGTTAGTGAGTGTGGGGGGAACCCTCTCAGTTTTTCTTTCCTCACTAACACTAACCTTAGCTTCACCAGCATTATTTTTCATTTGGAAAAATACAGCCGCTTCTGGGATTGTGCCCCTGGCCCAGCAATGGATTGGCCTGTCTTCCTTCCCCATCCCAACCTCCTGATCTCTGGAGATCTTCAAAAACTAAATGTGCAATTGTGACATGGGGTGGGGAGGAACCTGTGAAACCCAGTGGGGTGACAAAGCAGACCCAGTGCCTATGGGAATTCGGAAGGGCAGAGTGGCAGGGAAATAAGCAGAGGAGGGGATCACACTGCAGAGTCTTTGTGGTCGGTCATAACAGCAAACGACCACAGGGGTGCTATAGGCAATGTAACTTTGCAACTGGGTCATAAGTTGCTTTTGGGGGACTGAGTCTTCCATAACTTTGAATGGTCACTAAGTACTGTCATTCAGTAACTGTTGTATTGGGATAATGTCTTGCTAAGATAGTGAAGTTCTGTACAGACCCTGGCTGTTGTCCAGACATCTAAAGAAATATACTGTCTTCACTTACAGGAAGAATAAACAGCAGACCTGCCAACCCCTGATAAAGGAAAATCTGGAGACCCATGAAAAAAAATCTGGAGATTCTATAAAAAA
>BHFT01070834.1:0-29464 GCA_004320025.1 Laticauda laticaudata | reverse complement strand
TCTGTTTATGCAAATTTGGGGCACTTTTGAGAGTGGATAACAACGGATGGAGCCACCCTTGAAATTTTGCTCGTCCGCTGTGTCCTTTTTGCATATGTTTTGCAACCGTCGGCCAGTGTGACCTTGCCTTAAGCTAGAAACTGGGAGGCTATGAGTTTTTCTAGTTTTGATTTAAGCAATAAAGCCAGCTGGATCATAGTGGGCCTGTTCTTTTCACTCAGCCCCAGGAAGGTACCAATTTCTGAGAAGAATTCAAAACATTTATTCAAAGAAATATAGTCAGAGTCATTCTCCCTGTTTCTTTCTTTGTGGAAAGGATGGACAGGAGCTGTTAGCGCCTTCAAGTGTCTACTTATTCCCTAGGCCTATCTAGGAAAAATGGGATCTGTATGCTCAAGCAAGTCAAGGAAGGAAGAATGTCAAGGAATCAAGGAAGGATGCCAAGGTATAGACAAGGAAAAGACAAACTCAAGGAGAGTCAAAAGCCAAATATGTAGATGACTTGTAGACTGATAATAAACTTATTTTCAGATTGTAAATTAGATCAAGAGGAGGAGGAGGAAGATGCAGAAAGTAGAGGAGGAGGAGGAGGAGGAGGAGGAGGAGGAGGAGCTTAATTCATTTTTGTGGAAAGGTTTAAAGTATGGGTTTTAGAAGGGTTTAAAGGAAAGACTAAGAGCTTTTTCATTTCACTCAGATCCCTAAGCTTACTCATAAATGTTCACTTTTAGAATGCAGCACTTGACATAATATGTAAAGCCATATGTACTGTAGCTTCTGAGCCAATGGAAGTTCCTTATTCTTCTTGTCTGCCTTTAGGGAGACAAATCACACCATCCTTGCATCTATTGGACATGTATTAGCCTCAATCAGAATTCATAATGAAAAATGCATCAGGAGAATTGTGTGAGAGTTGGTGACAAAGAATAAAATATCGTAAAACAAGATCCTTATTAACAATACATGGATTTTATTGGTTTTTTTCAGCTTCTAAATGTGGATTCTTCTTCTGTGCATCCCAGAAATCTTGCTGCAAGACATGAGCCATATGAGAAAAGAGGTGGATTGTATGTGCTTCATAATTGGAGGAATATAACATTTCATAAATATTGAACTCTGTCATTATCTATCCACATTCATATGTGCTTCATGGGCCCATTATTTTTAAAGATGACAGAAATGACTTGGAAGACCTAAAAATAAATTAAAAAGGTAAAAAACTAACAGGTCCCAAAGCTTACAGCAGCAGCATACAACATGGCATTCAGCTTGACAGTTGCATTTTTAATGACCTCATTGCTCCAGCGTTTTAGAGAGAGAATTATTTTGCTGTTTTGCTTTCATTAAGTTCTAATTTTAAACAGAAGTAACATTTATCATGCAGTGAGGTTTAAACTCAAATCAGCTGAGAATCTGTTCCCTGGGTTGGTTGTTTTTTGGTTCTGCAGCACTGAAAGTATTATACTGAGTTTTAGCACTGGGTCAATTTTGCACAGTGACAAAATTATTCAGAAATATGAGGGTCATGAAGGCTAGGGGGTCGTAGTACACTATCAGAGGTGAACTTTTATTAAGCCTGATAAAACCCACAAAGTTCACCTCTGATAGTGTACTATGACCCCCTAGCCTTCATGACCCTCATATTGGCCCACTTGACAAGTTACCCAAGCATCAGGAAAAAATAACTTTTGCAGATAGGATAATATAATTCTCTGAAACAAAAGAAGAACAGAGCTAATTAGGAAATGTGATTTTATAAATCTTGTGTGGATGCAACTGGGCTAGTTACTACTTAACAATCAATCAAGTCAGATTCAAGGTTTGGTTGTGACATAATATGGAGATAAGAATACTCATTAGTTTGCCTTTACTATTATATACCTTGTCAGTTACAATGCATCAAGGGATGTCTATTAGCTGACTATTTTCATCTTATTCTGCTTGCTTAGCCAGAATACTGTACTAATGAGACCCAAAAAAGCCAATACAACCCTAGGTTGTATTAACAGAGGTTAATGTTAGAGAGTGTTAGTACTGCTTTATAATGCTTTGGTAAGACCACATTTGGAATATTTCATCCAGTTTTAGTCTCCACACTATAAAAAAGATGTTGAGATTCTGGAAAGAGTGCAGAGAAGAGCAACAAAGATGACTAGGAGGATGAAGGTTAAAACATATGAAGAAAAGTTGCAGAAATTGGGTATATCTAGTCTAATTACAGGGGGCTTTAGGGATGACATGATAGCAGTGTTCCAATATTTGTGGGGCTGCTACAAAGAAGAGGGGGTCAACCTATTTTCCAAAGCAGCAGAAGGCAAAGCAAAAAGCAATGGATGGAAACTAATCAAGGAGAGAAGCAACCTAAAACTAAGGAGAAGTTTCCTAACAATGAGAACAATTAACCAGTAGAAGAGGTTGCCTTCCGAAGCTGTAAGTACTCCATCACGAAGATGGAAAAGAGATTGGACAGCCATTTGTCCAGAATGATATGAGGACTCATGCTTATGCATAATGTTAAACTAGAAGAACTCCAACTCTGTTATTCTGTTATTCAGTTGATCCTAAGATCTTATGGCTGTGAAAGTTCCTTGATGTGATTCTGCCAATTATAGGTTGCTTATCTTCTACACTACTTCCACTCACCAGACTTAGTAGCTGTTCTGTTATAAGTTCAGTTCTGGGAGTTAGTCTCAAATTGTTTGGGAATCTGGTGTCTTCAAAATGGCATAAACAAATAGTCTTGCTCAGATTTTCAGCCTTCTACTGCTGAAAATAAATGGAGAATTGGGTTACTTTTTAAAATAAAACAAACTTTATGGAATTAGAAGATGGAACTGACCTTCTGTATCAAAGGCCCACCTCCAATTTATTTCCATTTAGAGCTCTTCTGGGAGATGACCATTTGATGTTCAAAACATCTTCTTCTTAAATGAGTTAGTGAGGAGGCACAATCCCACATTATATGTGATAGATGCATGGTAAGAACAAGATAATTTTGATAAAGGAATAAGATGTATTGTTTTAATTTGAGCTTTAAAAATTCACATTACTGTTTATTCTTTTATTGAATGTATTAAATAATTTTAAAAAATTGCACCTTAAATAATTTATTACATAGCTTAAAATGCATGATGAATCATTCTTTTGGCATGATTTAACTTTTTTTCCAATGAGAGCTTATAAAAAGTACCTGAAAAAATCAGATATAATTTACCTTGTCAGCTGTCAAAATATTCATTTATAAATATGAATGTATTATTATGAAAGCTGCAAATGAAATGCAATTTTGTTTGAGTAAACATTTTTAATATTCATTTGTTAAACCAAGTTTGTAACTTCTAAAATAATCAGTGAAAAATATAATGGAAACCATCTTATATTTACATGAGATAGTGCTTATTGAAATGTAATACATTTTTCCTACTTCAAACTTCAATGCATCAATAATTTTCAGAAAATGTTTCAATTAATAATTTTTCTATATTTTAACCAACTGAGACCCTCAGATTAACAAATGAAATATGGGAAAGAGACAGACGAAAAGAAATCTATCTATAATTTGAAATAAAAATAATAATGTGATGCACTTTTTAATATAATATTTACTTCTACATGAAAAACTTTGAGATTATTAATAGTGGACATTTTTTAAATGAGAGTTAATACTGAAATAACATAATATTTCTCTTTATTTCTGTCATGAACGGTCTGTTATCTATACATCACAGTATCAATACTCTTTAGCTAATACTATACTAATGCCTCTGCACCAAAATATAATTTATTATATATAGTTTGCCACAATATAATTTTAAAAAAAGAATAAGGAAATAAATTATTTTCATTAATAACAGGGTGTCCCAATCTCTGCTTACCTTAGTTGCTGTTTGTTAGTGCCTGTAAGATGGAAGGCAGTTATTAGACCTCTGGCACACTGTATATTGATCATTGGTGTAATTGTTTCTAATTATTTGGATTGTTGGCTTTTTTGGATTTATTTACTGTCAGCCACTCAGTGTTGCAATAACCAGAATGGTAGCATATAAATTACAGGAAAGAAAGAGGGAAGGAGGGAATTAAAAAAAAAAAAAGCTAGTATCAATTTGNAAAGAGGGAAGGAGGGAATTAAAAAAAAAAAAAGCTAGTATCAATTTGGTTTCAGGATTTTTTTAAAAAAAGACAATAGTTTATTCTCTAAAGCAATTTGAGAACTAAGTGAAAATTTCAGATTACAGCACAGCTCTAATTTTGCTGGTCTTATTTGATTCCAAGTGCTGCACTGCTCTTACTTTTGGGTCCATATTCTTATTTAAGACTTTGCAATCTATACTTTTCATTTGACCATATACCAGATAAAGAGCTTGATTATTGGGTGATCTAAAAATATAATAAATGAAATGCTTATTTTTGTTCATAACACAGATTTTTATCTACAGATCAAAATACCATTCCTTGGAGTGATGAAGGAAGTAATACATGACAATAATTAAATAAATAATTACAAATCACTTTTGTCTCTTAAAGGCCTCCTTTTGTTTGTTGATGGCTCCCGTTGGAAGAAATATCCTTCTGGGTTCAGTTTCATGTGGGGAAAAAGACATCGGAAACATGGAGGCTGTTTGGAAAGATGATTTAATTGTGGGGCAGGATGGGTTCCTGAGCAGAAAAGGCACATGGAGTAGAGAGAGAGAGGCGGGGGGAGAGGGAGAGATTTACCCTCTGTTGGAATTTGAATTTAAGCTTGTATTCTGATTGGTTGTCAGATTCCCATGGGGCCATATGGGAATGGCCATACAAGAGCGACTCTGTAGGCTGTCCTGAGTCCCAGGCTTGGTTGAGCCTTGCTGGATGATAATGTGATGAACGGGCTTTGGGATTCCAATTATGGCTCTGCCTGAAGGAGGTAGATCTTTGTGATGTAGAATAGGCTGGCTCAGTTCTTAATGGCCCATTGAGTTGTGGGGCTGAGTTTCTACTTTTCCTTTTAAGGGAAATATTCTGCCTTTTAGTATATCCTAAAATATTTCATTTTCCTAGGAGAAAGGTGGATTTTAACTTCCAACACTCCATTCATACAGAAGTTTTCATTTATTTGCATTAGGTGTCTCCCTGTAAAAGTCAATATATCCCCATTTTCTATATGTCAATGAAAGCTGATTGGAATGTTGACTGGAATGAAGACAGGTCATAAAGTCAGAGAAAAGAAAAGCAACAGCCTTTGCTGGAATCAAATGGCTCTAAATGTCACAGAACAAAAGATTTGGATGCTGAAGTGACATGCAAAAATGTTTATATGGCAGTGTTTATAGAACATGCTGTAAGTCATGTCAAGATGACTTATCTTGGAAGATAACATAGTAGCTACACAAAGATCTGAATACAAAACAAGGTCCTTTACTAATGCATTATTCTGTTAATTATAATATGAAAGCACTGAGTTTAAAACTACAATATCTCTTTAAGAAGACTGAAGAAGAGGTTGCTAGTGTAGAATCAAGCAATCTACATGGGCATCAACACATACCTATGTTGTGAAAGAGCTGTTGGATAAGTGTAGGTAGAAGATACCTCTCAAATCTCAACTATACATTGTGTGAAGATGCTCCCTGTTCTGATTGGTTGATCCAACTTCTTGCTTGGAGGCTTTTACTGTGCTTTGTTTATAGTATTCACAGTCTTTCAGTTACTATCCTGATCCCTTAACCACTACACAAAACTGGTTCTTTGATACATTTTTGAAAAAACACTTTATTTCAAACAATCTTACACTATTTCTAACAATATGTTTTTAAAGATTAAAAAAATGAGTATCACAAATATACCTGGGGAAAAAAAACATACTTAAAAATGATCATAATGATAGCATAGGGGAAAGACTTATTTTAGTATTCTACTTTGACATTTATAATTTCCAAAGTCTTGCTTACAAAAGCATGTGGTAGAGTGGATCAGGAACAATCCAAAATACATCTCAAATGCATGTGTATAATATTATTTATGACTTAAACCTCATTAATTTCACTTGATCTGATCATAAGTTGATTCAATAGATTCACTAAGACTTAATTTATAGGCAGAACACCATTTCTTGAGTTAAATCTAAAAGAACCAGATGAGACTGGTTTTGGAGAGCAGTAGCAATCTCAGTATATAGTTGCTGTATAGTTCACAGTTAAATCAGTTAATATTAAAGTATTGCCTGTAAACGTTAGGAATCTTTTTTTATCAGAACTATATAGAAACAGCATTCAACCCCAAGTTCATAGGATTTTAGTATTACAAAGTGGTTTCAAACAAGCAAAAGCCAGAAAGCATAGAACTGATTATTATCCTTTTCTAAAGCAACCTGTATGGAATAATATCTTTCCATTTTTTTTATTTTTATTTTTTGCACAGTGATTACACAGCATAAGTGTCATGGCTGACTTGCTGTGCACTTTTGCTCACAGCCAGACAACAGAATCTGGGGTGGGGTGGGAGGGGGAGGATTGGAATCTATGGATGTCTGAGACAGAACTGAGGAATTTATTGCAGCATCTGTGGCCTGGGAGAATCTCAATACCTCAAGGTCCAATGACAAGAGGTTTCTGAGTCAAGCAGACTATTTCCCAAAACAAAGAGATTGCTCTGGGTTGATGGATAATGGACAGTGGGTGCCCCAGGGTGGACAAGGGGGAGGGGATTAACTATGCAGTTTTTTGCACAAAAACTTCAGAACTGGCTTTGCTTCTACTGTGCCGATATGGATCTATCTGTAAAGTTATACTCTTGGTAAAATAAGATTTTAAAAACACTTTTACTGCATATGCCAATGGGACAGTTGACAATAAGGCTTAATCAAAGTACCTTCAGTATATAAGAATGTGCAAATGACTCATATGTACCAAAAGACTCAGAACACTTGTAATATGTTTTTTTTTTAAAAGACTTATAAGCAGAACAGTTGCTTACTTAATTATTTGCATCTAATCAGGTTTACTCGACTCCCCTCCCCCTTCCCCCAAAAGAGAGAGGAAAATAAATAACACATTTTAATCTTATGGAAAAGGGGCTTTCACAAAGTCTGGCATTAATAGAAGAGAATGAAAACCAACTTTATTAGCAATGGACAGCTCCTTTTCTTCTTGAGGTTAAGTTTATTCCATAATCCTGAAAATCCAAGTGTGGGTTTTCAGTTTCTAGGCATGATTGGACCAAGGAAAAAATAATAAGCACCTACATTCTGTTCATTTACATTTACTGTCTTTTTTCTCCTTTCTCCTTTTCCTTCCTTCTCTGTGCAGTTTAATAACAACAACAACAACAACAATAATAATAATAATTAATAATAATAATTAATAATAATAATATGATGATGATGATGAAATCAATCTTTTGTTTATTTGGGCCTGGAAAAGGGCTTGCTTATACAGCAATCTGAAAATCTAATTCATTACTGAAGTCTAAATAGAGCTTTCCAAAGGTTGTGGGAGGGAGAGCAAAACCACACTTGGAAATGTAATACATTTTTCAAGATTAATGTGCATATAATTTACAGAATTGAATTTGTCCAGAAAGATTAACCAATAAAATGGATGTTTTTTCATATTAGTTTCCATGCAGCTTCATATAATCACTTCTCTCCATAAAGGACTTTTATAAAGTTTAATTTTGTTATTTTCTAAGAAGTTCTAGTGATGATTTATCTTTCTTAAATCCCTTTTCAATAGATCTTTGGAATTAAGATAAATGTTACAACTAAAGCAACAATTTATTTGAATCTTGAGGTAGATGGGTTGCTTTTTGTTTTGTTCTTTTGCTGATACCCTCAGTATTTGAAGATTCCGGAGTTTCACTTGCTAAGGTTTTCATTTTCTTTTAAATCTTTCATTGTCTTTTAAATATCTTCATCTCATCTATATTAAACATTTAAACTTACAAGATGTAATAATCATGAAATATACTCATACTGGAGCTTAAAGTGTATGAAGGAATATGGTTTTCTTGTAGTCACTGATGGATAATTTAAGTTGTGATTCCCAATTATATGGTTTTGGAACATCTATTTATCACTTGCACTGTCCTTTCAGAAGATTCTTTTTATTGCATTTATCTTCAGAACAAACATACTGAATATAGTTATTAATCTTGTTTATTTTGAAATGAACCACTAAGGCTTTGAAGCAGTAACATCCTAGTTAGATCACATAGTGATCCAATGACTTGAAGGAAATTTAAAATTCATCTTCTCCAATATCTTCTCATGCAATGTAGGAAATCCAGATCTTCTGCATCTCTAATTGATAGATACATAACTTTCCATTCCGTGCTTAAAAGTTCTAATGAAGGAAAATCCTCCATTTTCTGAGGCACAGTTTCTTGACTATTGAGGTAAAATTTCCTTTCTCAACATTTTCACTTATTAGTCTATGCCCTAGCATTTGGAGCAAAGCAATTTTTATCATTGCAATAATCTTGTCTACAAACTAAATATGCTCATCTTTTATTATATAACTTTTGAGTAAGAATTTTTATTATAAACATAAAGTCAAATACAAACTAAATTTAAATTAAAAAATAGAAGAATAAAAAAGTGCAAGGAAGAAACAAAAAGAGAAGAAAAATGATTTCCAACCTTCATCACAAGTAGAAACAAATTTAATAACTTTCAACCTTTCTAAATTTACAAATATTTATATTTTTATCCCATATCCTATCTTTCATCTATAAATAAAAACATAAAACATCATCTTTTCAGTTTTAATATCAGCAAAAAGTCCAAAAAGGAAGTGATCACATATCCCATTTTAAACTTGATGAAATAAACTGACTTTATATACTTTTTTGTTTTATTTCAACAATCTTTAGTTCCATTGAATATTGTTGTAGGATTTGATTTCTCTTCATTTCTTCTGTGTCCATTTCTTTCTTGAACAAAAAAGAATTTGTCCATTTATTTTGTTTTTGTAAATCTACTAGGAAAAAAATTATTCAGGTTACTGTCTTGTTTGTCATTTGTATTTCTTTTTTAAATTCTTCAATAGTCTCCTTCAGTAATTTTATTGTCATAATCATCTTGCAGATCTACATATCTTTCCTCTACCTAAAATCTTTAGTTCTGTCCAGTTTGCATTTTCTGAAATCATGAAACAATTTATCTATATTTTATCTTCTACTTCCAGGAGAAGTTGTTTGCACTTTTTAATTAATTCCAAAATCTTGTTGCAAAATTTTCAATTTTCAACATTATCTGAACCCTTGGTTCATTTATAACTTTCTAAGATCAAAATAATATTTATTTGTGCTGTTTATTTCAGATTCTTTAAATTTTTAAACTCATGATTAAAATTCCATCATGTGAACTAGGGAAGCTGCTGTTATATATGTGACATTTTCTTGAATGTCTCACCATCAATATAATACTCTGTTTCTTGCTATTCTTCTTTACAATGACTTACATTTTTCTTCAGGTCAAATAAAATTCATAGAAACTAAGTCTAGAGTGTCAAATTCCTGAAATTAATATCAGAGTTAATAACTAAATAACTACAGTAAAAACTCACTGAATGAATATATCATTTCAATAAGATTGTTATAGAAGGTTTTAGAGGGAGAAAATGCTTTTCAGAAAATGTAAGCCTTAATGAGAAGAGCCAAAATAAAAATGAACTTTCATGAAAGAAAGAAAACAAGGGTTTTGAGAAATAATGTGCTCTTCAAGATCCTTTGAATAAGACAAATAATACTAACAGCTTAAACTCAACAATAGAAAGAAATCATGTAGGTCATCATTAGTTCATAGAACAGACAGAAAATTACAGAAGAAAAATTGAGAAACTGACATTTAAAATTGAGGCAGTCAGAATTATAAAGGATATTCTACTATTATCTTTTTTCTCCTGACTTTTTGTGGAAGTATTTATTCATTCTGTTCATTCATATCAAATTCCTCAAACTGAATGTTATCATTTCAAATGAAACACACTTCCTTCCTTCCTTCCTTCCTTCCTTCCTTCCTTCCTTCCTTCCTTTCTTCCTTCCTTCCTTCCTTCCTTCCTTCTTCCCATTAAGTTCTACACCATCTCATTTTATGTTTCTAGGAAGCTCACAAACATACTGTCATAGAGGTATTAACTTGATGTCAGAATCTTTGGCTTATGTAGCTTTGTACTTACTATAAACTTTTATTGAGCTTCATATTTTTCATCTACATTTTAAATGTAGCAGTGTTTCGTAATACGGAAGGATAGCATTATTGCCCCATCTCCTTTCAAAGGAATGTTGAAGATCCTACTCTTAGATGGAACTATATTGATGATTCCATGTCTCAGGCCTGATTTTAAGCTGCTGATTGCCACTGTATCTGGCACATACAGCACAAAAATGGCATAAAAATGCTTAGGATGTTAGAGGCTGGTTATTCATAATGTCTCAAAGGAAATATTCCTTCTCTGCAGTATTTGTTCTTCTCTGACATCTAGCAAGCCCCTATCTTCCTTGCCTTCCAAAGACCTTGAAGAAGTGCCTCTTCCCACATACATTGGGTAGGATGAGGCTGGAGCTCAAGAAGATGGTACATTGATATTGGGATAATATTGCCTGGAGTACCAAAGTTTTTATCTGTAGTTATTATTTGAGGGCTTTATTTTTTTGTTTTGATTTTTTATTGTTTTGTGAGCCATTTAGGGTTATGCTTCACAAAGTGAATGGCTAGATAAATAAAAGAAATAAATACACAAAATAATTTGCAAAAAACATGTTACCCATTTTATTTTGCTTTTTATTCAGGAAAGCAATTACTTGTGGTAGTCAGTGTGATATAATTCCTTAATTAATAAAGAACAATATTTGTTTCTAAGGGTTGAATTGAGAGTTCTTGATGCTGTCTGAGCTTAGTAGTTTTCTTGCAGATGTTTCACTACCCAACCAAGTAACATTATCAGTGTTAGTAAGGAGTAGGTTTGGGTCTCAGTTTATATTCTAATGGCTTTCCCTGTCAATGTTGATGGGGATGGTCTTGAAGATTCTTTGGTTGGGCTGTTTACTATTAGCTTGTTTGGAAGTTCCTTGATAGGACTATTGTTTACTTCTTGACTGTTGGTCTGATGTTAACCTTGAAGCTAATCTTGCTCATCTGGGTATTGAGTGCTGGTGGGGAAATGTTTTGGTCTTTTTCTTTCCTTTTTGGCTTACTGATTGTTTCTTTTGCACAATATGCAATTATGTTTTGTGTCTATATGTCTGTTAATTTGTCAGAGTTCCAGGCTTCTAAAAATTTTGTGGCATTTTTGGTCTAGGATGATCAGAGTTTCCTAGTTGAAACTATGGTTAAATCTGGTCCATATGTTATGAAATTAAAGAGTTTGCATCATGTCTTCTGACTGCTAGTTGGTGTTCATGGATGCATTCCGCTAGTCTTTTGCCTGTTTGCCCTATGTAGTAAGTGCTCCAGTCATTATATTGTAGATGACTGTATTTTCTTCTGGAACTGCTGGATCTTTTGGTTTACTTAGGATGTTTTGAAGAGCTTTAGTTAGCGTGTGCTATGCTGATTCCATGTGATTGTAGTAGTCTGTTGGTAATTTCTGAGATGTTTTTGAAGTATGACAATGTTATTCTTTTTACAGCTTGCATTGGTTGTGATATATTGCGTTAAGTGATCACGTACATTTTGATGAAATTGTGTGGATATCCATTTTGTTGATTATATGCACCAGTGGCAAAAAGCCCATTTGAGTCTAACATGATATATGGACCAAATAAATGTTGATAAGGCATTGCTTATATTCTGGTCATTTCTTTATTTCATCATAATGCAGGTACATGCCTCCAATATTCTTCAGGTAGTACATTTTAGTTAATTAAACATTTATCACCATTCCTGATGTTAAATTAAAAAATTCTCCCAAGTGCTTTTCTTGACCTGAATGTAAAAGAAAATGTTGATGGGCTATTTTTTTCTTTGATCTAAATTATTAGACACATTTTCTGTAAGTACTTTGCTATGTACCGAATATAACTTTAACAGAGTAGCATGGACTGAAGATTAGCTGGAGATTTGCAAATTATTTCATCTTACTTCTAGCCTTGTAGTAAATCTTGAAGTCTAGTTGTACTAAATAAATCAGAAAAGCACAGTTTGTTAAACCTATCACAGTTAGGATGTTTTTTATGTTTTTTTAAACAGATGTACAGTATAACAGATCAATATCAATTCATATGCATAATCTGATATTTACATTTATTTATGTCTGTGTCTGTCTCTTTCTTTCTCTATCTCTATCTCTCTGTCTGTGTCTCTCTGTCTCTATATGTGTTTCTCTGTCTCTCTATCTCTGTCTCTATCACCTCTATCTCTATCTCTGCCTTCTGTCTGTCTGTCTGTCTGTCTGTCTGTCTGTCTGTCTGTCTGTCTGTCTGTCTATCTATCTCAATAGAAATAGAACTTAGATTTACAGTCCTCTCTAAGCGGTTTATAGAACCAGCATATTGCCCCCAACAATTTCTGTCCTCATTTTACGCATCTCAGTAGGATGGAAGGCTGAATCAATCTTGAGCCTGGTGAAATTTGAACTTCCAAATTGTAGGCAGCCAGCAGACAGCACAAGTAGCCTGCAGTACTGCATTCTAACCACTGTGCCACTGTGGTTCATATCTATCTGCCTGCATGCCTTCCTATCTATCTATCTATCTATCTATCTATCTATCTATCTATCTATCTATCTATCTATCTATCTGTCTATCATCATCAATTTTCCATTTTATGGATTCTAGCTAATTTCAATCCATAAAAATGTAAGTAAAAATAATCCAGTAATCTCTATATAATTCCTCAATTCTGCCATATTCAGATATTAGAATTTAGGTCAGAGAAATATTTGTACAATTTTGAAAAATCTGAACTCAGACTTCAGTTTGTCATGCTCTTGTGATGTTGTCTTCCTTGGCTGAACTTAATTGCTTCTGCTTGGCTGTGGTACAACTCAGTTGGCAAAATGTCTATGTTGTGATTGATGGTATTGTAATCCTGCAGGGTTTTACGTTGGGCAGTTTGACTCTCCCTGCCTGAATTGGGAGCTCTTTAGTAGATTTCATGGGCCTCCTGATTAGCAAGCTGATCTTAATCCTTTGAGTAAGTTTTATAATTCCATCATCATTATAACTACCAGTACTATTGTATCAGCAGCAGCAGCAGCAGTAGCCTGGATTGATTGTCATACTTATATAAATAGCATATAGTGAATTATTATCCAGCCTCTGGACTCAAGGAACCATTGTTCTCTCTAATTCTTCTCCTTCCTCAAGCACTGGTAACTGCAGCCATTTTCAGCACTTGACTACAAAAATACCTGATTGCAATGCTGTCATGCCATCATCCACCCATATTTTAAGGGGAATATATACTGTATACAGGCAAGGGTGTTAAACTTGCAGCCTGTGGGCTGGATGTGTCACGTGATGGCTACGCCCATCTTCGGTTTAGTGAAGGGTGAAAAAGTCATGATACATGATAACAACATGACAAAAAATTGATACCTCTGGTATATGGGAAAGGACTGCTTTATAGGCAAGTAGTTTTGTTTGTTTGTTTGTTTGCTACCAACTCAAATTATTTGAAAAATGAACATATAAATGCTTAGCCCTTTTTTTTGGAGTGGAAACAAAGGGATTTGTTACTCAGCAAGAAAGAGTTAAATTGGCTAACAATTCCTATACTGTCCTATTGATTGGTCAAAAAAGCACTGCTTTGGAGGTGATGTATCATGTTTTCATATAATGCTTATATAAATAAAAGACAAAAAGAAAGAAAAGAAAAAAAGAAAGAAAAAGAAACAAGAATCAGAAAAAAATAAATGACTTCCAACCTTTTTTCCAACTGGGAAACCCATTATCCTGCCTGACAGAAGTCCCTTCAGACACTTATTTCAATCATCATATGAATAAATCACTTTTTCCCTCCATTTTCAGCATTTCCATAAAAAGGTTCCAGACTTTTAGAAGAGTACTTATTGTTTTGCCCTAAACAATTCAAATTTGCCATTTCTGCCAATTTTGACATCTTTACAATCCATTCCTCAGAGACAATTAAAATATACAATTATTCCAAATTGGGACAAATGGAAGAGAAACTCATATAAACTATCATTTTTTTTTTAAAAAAGTCCCAGATTCTTGATCAAAGGCAAACTAGATATGATTAGGGACCACTCTTTAAAAAAAGATTGAAAACTTAGCGACTATATAGTGGAGTATTATTTAAAGAATATTGTCTTCATCACTATATCCAATATATAGTTTTCTAAGTGGCAGATACTTTTCTAGGGTCATTTTTCTTAAAGCATCTTTCAGGAGATAGCATGCCCAATTACTTCCAGCAGCTTAACATTGTGGGAATATATGTTAATTTATCAAGATTTGAACACATTCTTTGATGAACATAGTTATTCTTTTGTATGAAATATTTAAAGTTTACTTTTGTGTAAGAACTATTATATAAGACAGTAGAAGGCATTTATCATTATTTATTTGAAATATTTATATGGCCATTCTCTTATACAGTACAAACTTGGGCTAACAATTATAGGCTCAAATAACAAAACTCAAAAAAAAAGAAAAAATTCAGATGACTAAAACATAATATTCTTATCCTAAATGTATATACTTTGGACTCAACTACTATCCAGGCCCAATGCCTTGGGAAAAATCTATGGGCATCCTATCAGACCTTAGCCCAAGAATGACATAGAACAACCAGCCAAAGTTCAGTAATTAATGGCTAATACCATATTCCATATACCATAAATTCCATTAGTCTTCCTCCAAGTTACGGTGGCTGTTTGGATCAACAAGTTTTCCAAATATTTGGATCAGATTTCCCTGATGACATTCTATGGCACTCTATAAATGTGTAGACTTCCTCTGAAATTACATTATTATTTGCAACATATTTTTTTCCCATTTTGTTTAGAAATCAACTCCCTGAATCCACCACACATTTCCCTTTATTATTTAGGATGGTTTAGTGTTCTCTCTCAAGCACTCTGTAGAGATAGCTTCTTAATATTAATTTGACATTGCCCTGAGCAACTCTTGGTTTCACAGAGCAATTCTATAGGAGAGGAAGAAAGAAATACTCATTATCAGCTCAAATCAGCAAGTGACAAGGTTAAAAGGGCTGGATTCCACCCCCCCTTTCCCCCCTGCATCTTTAATTATTACAACAATATGGAAATAAATGTTGCTTGTTTTTAGGTTAGCATGCTTGCCTTCTCAAGGAATGAGAATATATTGAATTCTGTAGATTCCTATATTAAGATTGGAGAAATTATAGATGTGATTGTTGAGAGAATTTCTGTGATCAAAAGGAATGTTTTGCGTAGAACAATGTTTTGTACAGAATCATTTTTACAACTGATAGCCCAATTAAAAAGTGACAAAAGGCTATATCTCAGGGTTTTTTTTACAGGAAGGAAAAACAATCATGGTTTTAATTTAAGATATTACAGGATGGAAAAGAAAGAGGCATTTGGGGTTTAGGCTGAAATTTTATTTTGCATAATGAACTTCATTTGGATGAACAGTGTTGTTGAGAAATAGATGACTTTTAGAGTTGGAAGAACATGACTGAGATTTGGGTGAGATGGATATTGTGGTCCAATATAGGTAAGTTTAATTTAGATTTTAAAAATGATTAGGATACACCTACCATAGTAAGAATATGGAATCTATCTATCTATCTATCTATCTATCTATCTATCTATCTATCTATCTATCTATCTATCTATCTATCTATCCATCTATCTCTATATCTATGCATCTCTCCTACATGCATATATACATACATACAGCCTGACTCACAGACTAACTCAGTACAGAAGCCTGATGATGGCAGATGAGATTCTGCTGAAACGTTGCTACAACTTAAAAAGCACAACTACAATGACGTGGGATAATACCCGAAGGAAGCTGAACAGCATACATGTAAGTACCCGCGAAAACTTAAGAAAACATACATAGATACATATATGCATACATACACTGAGAGAGAGAGAGAGGGAGAGAGAGAGAATGTGAATCAGAAACAACTCTTTTGTTATGGAGTATGGAAATGAGAGGAAAGTGGGAAGAAACCAGCCAATGGGAATCCAGGCTGATTTCTCTATGAATTCAAACTGAGATTATTGTAGTTTCTGAGGGCATTAAAACAAACTTGAAACATGAAAAGTAGAAATAATAATAATGTGAAAGGTACTGCCATGTTCGAACTCTTCCTGTCTTTGTCCAGCTTAAGAAAAGATGCACTATGCATACACAAATAAATTGTCTTTAAAAAGTTTCCCAAATAAGTTATTTTTCCCAGCCTAGCAGGCAACGAAGGCTAATGTCTCCCTGCTGAAAGCCTTAACTGATTGCATTGTTGCTTGAGCACAGCAGCTGTCCTTACACATTTAGACTCCCAGTGACAACAAAATTAAGGCAGCTTTCCCTCCTGTTAGGCAATAAAATTATTTTCTGAACTTCTGAGAGAATGAAGGACTCTGTAGAATTTGAGAAAAGCATAGGTACAGGAGATGACTGCATAAAATTAACCCCGGAGCAAAGAAAAGGTAAGGTTAGTTCTGTCGTTAGTTTTTCATTTGTTTACAGATTTAAAAAAAGGCTGTAATGCTAAGAACATATTAATGTACTCCATGCAGTCCTTGATTATGTTGTAATTATTTGATTTGAACAGATATACAAATATATTCTGGGCCAAATGGGGATGGTGTATTTCTATTTCTATGATCCAAAAATATTGCTGATTTATTTATTGGATTAAATACAAAAAATTAGAAATACAGAATTACACAAAGAATAGCAAAGCCACAAATTCAGGACTCCCCTCTGAAGCTCCTCTTTTCATGATCATTCAAATATTAATTCCATAAAATCCACATCATTATTCAGGCCAGGTAATTGAAGCTAATTTATTCTTTATTTTAACACATCTACTCTGTGTGTGTGAGTAAGAGTGTGTGTGTGTATGTGTGTGTATGGGAATGTGTGTATACATTAAAAAAACAATGTATATATGTGTACACACACACATTATGTATACCTTGCCATTAAAATGAGTTCCAATGATTTAGAATACTGACTATCAAATACTGGGGTATTGTTAGTTTTTGAATTATAGAAATTCTTTTTTCTACCAACATAAATATAACCATATTTTTATTTTTAACTTTTTAACTTTAAGCAGTGCTAAGAAAAATAACTCTGTGATTACTAAAACTGATGAAATACAAGACTTATTTATATCCCTATAGGCTGACCTGCAGGACTATATTGTACTCGAGGACTTATATCCACAATTGAGCCTAAAATTTCTGTTGTTAAATGAGACATTTGTTAAGTGAGTTTTGCCCCATTTTACGACCTTTTTGCCACAGTTGTCATGTAAATCACTGCTATTGGTAAGTTAGTAACCCAGTTGTTAAATGAATCGTGCTTCCCCATTTACTTTCCTTGTCAGAAGGTTGTGTGGGAAGCCACCCTCTCCTACAAAAATATTTGAGGAATATTTTAAAAAAGGCAGAATAATGAAGTAAGCACAGCAACTGGGCAGATACAGGAAGGGGGAGCCAATTCTGACATGCTATATGGCCTTCTGCCTCATCATAGCAGCATCCGAGTTCCAGCTGGTGGAACATAAACCATGGTTGCTGCCTGCTCCAGAGCCACCAGGTGAGCTATGGAAGAGAGGGGCCCTCAGCTGTGGGGTTGCCTGGTGCCACGGGCAGGGCTGGGGCTAGCAAGAGTGCACCGGGAGATGCTCACAGAAATAGAATGAAAGGCATCTCCCAGCCCTCACTGTCTCAGCTGATCTGCAGACAAACTATGATTAGGGGTGAGCCACCATGAGGTGACCAGGGAAGGGAAGGGTTGCTTCCTGTGCAGGCCAATAAGTCCTACCTGATTTTTGGGATGGGCCTAATATAAGCCCTATCCCCTTCACTAGGGCTTATTTTGGAGGTAGGGCTTATATTAGGCCCACTCCAAAAATCACGCTAAGACTTATTTTCAGAGCAGGTTGTATTTTGGGGGAAAACACACACACACACCCTGTGTTTCCCAAAAAATACGACCCTGTCTTATATATATATATTTGCCACCAAAAAAGGCACCAGGGGATGTCATCCACTGACTCACCTCACTTGTACACATCACCTCTGGCCTCCTTATCACTGTCAGAGGCCTTCAGGAATTTCTTCAGCTAGCAAGGCTAGCAAGTCTTTTCTGAAGGACTCTGCAGCCGAAAACAGAGCTCCAAATTGATCTGGAGTTCTGTTATCAGTGACAGAGGCCTTCAGGA
This sequence comes from Laticauda laticaudata, assembly GCA_004320025.1. NCBI lineage: Eukaryota > Metazoa > Chordata > Lepidosauria > Squamata > Elapidae > Laticauda > Laticauda laticaudata. The sequence continues at coordinate 11,130 of BHFT01070834.1, read as the reverse complement.
AAGTCTTACTGGCTGCAGAAGAAATGGGCGAAGGTTTGCAAGATCTGGCTGCAACTGTCCAAAGGTAAGTAGTAGGGCAGAACCACAACCCATCTCCACCCTATCTTAATTTTTACCCATGCACCCTGGAATGGGCAGCGTCTTAATTAGGATTTATTTTTTTGGTGGAAAGGACTAATATTGGCAGCACATGCAAAAAATCAATTTAGGACTTACTTTCTGAGTAGGCCATATTTTTAGGGAAACATTGTATATATACAGAGAGTGGACACTTTATACTTGCTTTCAGTATTTTAAAATGATGTATAGTTATTCATAATTAATTGATATTACCTGGGAAAATTTTCATAAATTTACATAAAATATATAGATCACTTCTTGATAGTCTCAAGTGACTTCTGAGGGCAAGCTGTTCCATTGGTTGATTGTTCTCACAGTCAGAAAGTTTCTNATCCGCTCCAGTTATGCAAATTTTCGCCCCTTCTGAGAGCGGATAACAATGGATGGAACATTTTTCTCGTCCATTGTGTCCCTTTTACTAACGTTTTGCATCCGTTGGGCAGTGTGACAGGGCCTTTACTAAGGCTTTATAGAGTGGTATTAGTACCTCCCTTGATCTTGATTGTATCCCTCTGTTAATACAATTTAGGATTGCATCAGCTTTTTTGACTGCTGCTGCACATTGCTGACTCATATTTAGCTGGTTGTCCACTAAGACTCCAAGATCCCTCTCACAGTTACTGCTATATTGAGCCTGGTTTCACCCAGTCTATATGGGTACTTTTAGTTTTTCTTGCCTAAGTGTAGGACTTTACTTTTCTTTATATTGAATTTCATTTGTTAGATACGGCCCAGTGTTCTAGTCTGTCAAGATCCATCTTCATCTTGAGCCTATCTTCTTGGGTGTTAGCTATTCCTACCAGGTTAATTTCATCTGCAAATTTGGTAAGTTCTCCTTCTATTCCCTCATCTAAGTCGTTAATAAAGATATTGAAGAGTACTGGGCCTAAGACAGAACCTTGTGCCACCCCACTGCTAACTTCCCTCCATGTAGACTTAGACCCATTTAGGATGACTTGTTGAGTATGGTTTGTCAGCCAGCTGCAAGTCCATCTAGTGGTGGTGCTATTTATTCCACTTTTTTTCTAGCTTACTAAGAAGTAAGTTATGGTCTACTTTGTCAAATGCCTTGCTGAAATCTAAATATATTTTGTCCACAGTATTTTTCTGGTCTACTAATTTTGTCACTAAGCTTTGCTTTGATGTTGCCATCTTTTTAATTTCTTTGCATTGCTGTCGTGCTGATGTGTTTTTATTTATATATTTTTATGTCCTATTTTTTTCTCTGTGAGCTGCCAAGATAGTAGTGACTCAGAAATCTATTTAAGTAAGTAAGTAAGGAACTTCATACAATTTTGAAAAGGCTGGGGACAATATTTGGCTGCAGCCACATTATACACAGTGGCAAAGATTGGTTTCTACAGGAGGTTATTTCTTTATTAACTTAAATAATTATACTTGAGAATTCATACAACAATTTCCATCTTGCCTATACTAAAGTAGCAGGAACTTCTGTCTTTTGTTTTTATCATTTTTGATGGCTTCATAAAGAGATTTGAAGAATACCTGCAGCTCTGCACTCTAGGTTACCACCTAGTTTTTTTCATTATGGGTCCTTTGGGGGCTAATCCTTAAATATGGATCTACTAAACAAAACAAAGATAACCTATAGGAATGGGCAGCACTTCAGATTCAGCACTGAAAAGGGGCTTGGGAGGATTGGTGGGCACACACCCCTGCATCCTTTAAAAAAAAACAATATTTTCCTGACATACATAATCACACAATCACATAAATATATATGCTGATGTGAGCTAAGGAGATTTCATCCTTATTTCAAAGCCCATTTCCAGGTTCTGATGCAAAATGGTATATATATCTCCTTAATCATTTACAATTTTGGGAGCTTTCATCACATCCTGTTTTGAGCAACATAATAAAATATAAAGATATTTTTACTGTTAGAATCATCATATGAAGTTGCTAAATGGGAAACAAAGAGAGAAAGAACAGAATAGCTTATTCTCACTAGAGAGAAGATTGGAGTCAGTCAAAAGAACTACAATTGAAACAGCAAGTCATAACAACAAACAATGTATGCTTCCAAGCACAAGATGACAGAATATAATTTTTTTTTGAGACCTAGTTAAGGAGATACCCTGTTGAGACTCACTATGAATTTTCTGGCTTTTATTCTTTCTCATAATTCTAATACTTTTTAAAATAAAGTGTGCCTTGGGGATACTGATAAAAAGAAGCAGAAGATTAAATTTAATGATTTGCCTTCTATGGCATAGAAACTATGATTCCCATTTATTTTGTAAGCAGCAGATTTTCTTTTCCATTTAACTTGATTATCAAGAGGTAATAATTTAAAGCAAAGTTTTTCAGATGATGTCATCATCTGCATCCATATGAAGAAAAGTGCTGAAAGTTTTCAGCAGTGACTAAAACTTTATAGGCTTATTGTGTTGATTTTCTGTTTAAATGTTAATATTCATGTCTTCAAATATTTGCTTGAACATGCAATATGCTTCTGCAATCTTAATGGTTTTGTTATGAATGTTGAAAAGGTAACAGAGAGGATTCTAGATTTTTATAAACTAATTTATTTTAAACCAAAGAGAATTCAACTTATGTTCAATGAACCTTTGAGCTGAGGTTGATACTTGGTGACTTCCTGGTTAAGTGCATGGAATATATTTCCAACATGATGTAAATGTAGGTGAGAGAGAGTGAACATAAACACACCTGATAATTTCAGTGGTTTTAATCATCTCCCGGGCAGGATCAAATTAATTTCTAAGATCATATGAGGTTGCCTGAGTGCTACTACTTGTTTTCAAGATTAGCATAAATGCCTTCTACTACTAATTAGCAATGGAGGTCTGACATACGGGATTATGATGATGCTTGCTGTGGAAAGGTTGGTGTATTTCTTCTTAGAGAAAAAACATGGGGAAGTGAATGTCTATGGAGATTCTCAGTCTTCCAGGTCACGGTTGTCCCAAAGATGTTTTTCAAAAGACAAATGGATTTTCTCTGTTCTTTTCCCCTTTAAAATGTTTTGCTTCTCATCCAAGAAAGCTTCTTCACTTCTGAACTAAGCTGAAGAAGCTTCTTGAATAAGAAATGAAACATTTTCAAGGAAAAAACAAAGGAAGTCCTATTGCCTTTTGAAGAGCACCTTTGGGACATTGGGAAGTAAACTGTGATTAAAAAAATAAATAAACCCTTTTATATTAGCTAGAGTGTTCAACACAGCTAATCCTCACTGCCTTGCCAATGGCTTTCAGATGAGGATTGGAAGAGTGCCTTTACACATCTGATAATACTCATCAGTGGCTTGTGCCAGGGCTTAATAATACATACTTCCTTGCAAACATAGGTGTCCAGATGTTATTAGGGAGTCTGCCAAAAATGTCCTTGTTGCTGAACGAAGTTCATAAAATGATAAACACATTGATCCGTTCATTATAATGTTGTATATAACATAGCAGTTTAAGATTATGATAGGAAGTCTCAGTCCATATTCAGCCATGGATACTGACCAAGTGATTTTGAACCAATGGCTCCTAGATCAATCTATCTTATTGAAATATGATGTGGAAAATTGGAGAAAGAAAATCTCACTGCATCTTATCTTGAACTCTTGGGGAAAACGTATACATTTGTTATTTATAAAGATGCATAACTGCAATATTCTTGTTTTAAAATTAATAAATACAAGCTACGTTATGTAAAGCTTATACAGTAAAAGACAACATTGCATATTTGCAAATTATAAATAAATAAATTAAAATTAAGAACTTTGATTTCTAAATACACAATCAAAATACTGCCTTTTAATAATTCAAACTGAGAAGAACTTGTTGCACAATGCACAATGTACAGTATTTTATAAGTTAAAATAAGTATGCTCTCAAATAAGTATGCATAATATTTCAGTCTTGGAATTAAATAAATATAGTTCAAAGCAGTTGGAATGTAGGCAGTATTTTGTAACTGAGTACAGCAAATTTCTTCAGTTCACCTCTTTTTGAACAGATCTTTTTCTTTTTAAGTAAAACTTTTTGGATGAATGCAAGTGTTAACTAATTACTCTATAAACAATTTCTAACTTTCCAAATTTTATATTTTCAGAGTCAATCCAAAATGGAGATTTTTCAGAACTGCACTATTCCATCATGTCATAGAGGTTGCTTTTTGAAGAAATAAATCACCCTTTAAGAAGATGTAGAAGTTATCCCATATTACAGGAAAAGAAAGGAGAATGAACTCTTGGATTAAATAATAGCATAATCCAACAAAGAACATTAGCTATTACATGATTTAGAAATCCCCTTCTCCTCAATCATCATCATCATCATTATCATCCTTTTTGTAAAATCACAGACAAGTTTGCTTTGAAAAAAAATTTCAGTGGATATAACCTAAGCATGAATAAGCCTATATCCAATATAAATTCTATTCTGCAGTTCAAATTTAATTATCTTTATTTGAAATTAAATCCCAAACAGCATGTCTAGTCCATTGGTTTCTAATTGGTTTCCAGGCTTGGGAGAAAACTACATATGTTAATTTTAACCTTTGAAGCGATTTCCTATATCTGTTTGTCTGAATCACAGAAGAGAAATGTTTCCTGTGACAAGTTATCATATATTCCTAAAAGAGTTATACTTAGTCTCCCCTCTCTCTGCTTCAGCGGTTAAAAGGGGGAGGGGCATTAGAGCTGATGTAGGCATGATATGTGCACTAACATCTCTTAAATAACTTAGGATTGGTGCTACGGTATGTTTTTGAGGGGGAAAGCGAGTCTCCAATGGCCCTAGGGAAAACAGGAATGTATGAATTCAGTTACAAGCATGTGATTATCAAATCTGCCTAATAAAATTGTTTCTGATTGGCCTAATTGTCTACAGACCTCTGACATTAAAAATCAACAGTTCAAAACAGGGATTTTAGATATTGGATACAGGGGTTCCACTGAAACTTGTGTGCCTGAATGCTTGTTTTTGTTTCCCAGACTAAATGGGGCCTTGTTTTCAGATACAGACATGAGTATAAAATGTCATAAAATGAATAAGAACTCAATTTATGTGCTGATATCACAATGCCCACATCATCATTTGATGTCATAGCTTGTTATGGGTGCCACAAACCACTGGCATCTCCATGTTCATTGAAGTTTGAAACCAGGCTAGATTATGTTCCTTTGCTTCTAGCTATGTTACTGGCATTATTCTCATACCCATCCTGCTTATCACATTGGCTTTTCCATCATAGAAATTTTATTTGCTCAGTTTCAGGATTTATGATACAGATTATTTGAGTATTTAATCCTGAGTTTCCTTATAGATTCCCTTCCTCCTCCTACACAAGCAAATATTTTGACACTAGAGACATAGATTTGTCAGTGAAGAGGTTAAACTTTATTAGATAAGGTCAAGAATTCCTTTGACAAGAGAGTGTACGTGTAATCCTAATGCATCCATATTTCTGATGGAAAAGCAAAAGGAAAGAGATCTTAGCACTTCACAGTGAAGAGCCAGTAAATGTCATATCCCAACAGTTTATTCCATGTACAATTTAGGTCATGTTGTTTTTTAATACCTCTACTTAATTATATTTATCATTGAGTACAGTTGATTGCTCTTTTTGCCTTGATAATCCCAAACAGAGCAAAAACATTTTATTACTGTGGTACAATTATACAATTAATTGCATGATACAATTAGCAGTTGTGTTGCTAGGGAGATGGATTCAATAATTGTTGCTGTAATCTGAGAGCTATTTGAAGGTTGGTCCCAAGATATATAGTAATTTCTGCCTTGTTTGCTTCATTTGTGCTTTAGATGTCAAACAATGAGGACTTTACCAATAAAGGAGAATATTTATAATTCAGGTTGAAATGAGGGGCATTTGCACTGACATGCACTAATGATGTTACCTAGTTTGGGTAATGAAAAATCTAAAAGAAAACAAGCAAGCTCAAAGAGCACCAAGGACCCATCAAGCTCAAAGAGCACCAAGGACACCACAATGAGAACCTTGCTTGGATTATTTATATGGTGGAGTGTAGTAACTATGTGGCATTCATATGTTTGCAACTTTGTATCATTGCAACTATATATTGTTCAGGCATTTGATACATTGTATCACTCACGTATAATCATTGAGCTTCTGTCTCCTCAGTGACCTTTTGCAGGACACGTACAGGGACAAGGAGTTAAACATCTGTAGAAATAGCTTACTTACATTGTAATTAGTTTGTTTAGCATGCAGCTTTGTAAAGCAGGAATATCCTGATTGAATTGTAATCTTGCGATCCTGTCTGACCTGGAATTTTGCCTTATCTGAGCTAATTAAAATCATGTGTATTTTGTCTGACCTGGGCTTGACCTAGGCTCTGAATAAACAATCACCCTCTTTTGATTGAGCATAATAAAAGAGCGTGTATCCAGACATTCTGTGCACACTCATCCCGAGGAACTTCGTCTCCTGTCGTTTCTTTCTCCTTTCGCTCCCTATCATGAGGTGCCCATCTAATGCGGGATAGCAGATACCGCAGTGGAGACTGATTTTATTTTATATACATACATGTCTGTGTAATATTTTAACTTGCATTTGTCAATATCTAGAGATTTCTTGCTTGGAAAAATATTTTTTGCAAGTGTTAGTGGTTAAAGACACTGAGCTAAAGTAGGCCTTAAGCAAAAAGCCAGCTGGGTGTCCTTGGGCCAGTCTTTCTTCTGAGCCTCTAGGAAGGAGGCAATGGCAATCCACTTCAGAGAAACCTTGCCAAGAAAACTGCAGGGACTTATCCAGTAGTTGCCAGGAGTCAAAACCAGACCCAAAGGCAAATAAATCAAACAAGCAATATCCATTGTATTATTTTCATATCCCATTATTTCCCCACTATGTGTATCTGGCTTAGTTAGTATAAAATCACATTGAATGAAAGGATTCCAGGGAAATGGAATCCTTGTATACCAGAACCAACACTTTATTTCCATTTGTCTCATTTGGGTTGATTCTGAATCAAGTTTCCAGAAGTTATTAACTGAATGAAGCTGATTCTTCAACCCAACTTTTGGGCATACATGCCAAGTCACAAAGTTCATTGTACAATCAACTCCTAGATCAGAGAGGCTTAATTTCAGATTGCACAATATTCTTCCTGTCTCTATACTTATATTCATGCTTACTATATCTGTGTATCTTGTATATCTTTTTTAAAAGGAAATAGAAGGAAATCCTACTTTTTTAAAAGGAAATAAAAGGAAATCCTACTTAAAAGTACAATCATTCATTGTAGTCACTCAGTTTATAAGACCAATGAACTGTGTCAGAGATGTATGAGGTTTTTAGAATTAGGTCTCTGCAGTCTTAAATCATGTGAAGAAGCATCTATATCTCTCTCCCCCTCCCTCCCTCCCTCTCCCTCCCTCTCTCTCACCCCCCCCATACACACAGAGACATAGAGAGGATTGTGCTATTCTTGAAAGAAGAAACCCTGACATACTGAATTGAAATTGTAGATGTGATAGAAAATGGATGCCTTCAAATGTACAAGTATGTATCTGCTACTCCAAAGATAGGAGGATAAATCTAGCAAAATGTCAAAGGATAAGTTTTTGAAGGAGATGATTGGAGCTTTACAACTGATAATGCAAAAACCTGTTGGAAGTGTTATCTATCCCACTCACATTGCTCAAGAAAACAGAACAGTGTGAAAGAGGCATTATCTGATTAATCATTTGCTAAAAAGTCTGTCATGAAGACTTTTGGTTTACCCTTTGCATGCCAGAAGATATTCAGTATGTATGCCTAATATACCACTTTCTCTCCTGCTCCTTTTTCAGTTGTCCCCCATTTCTCTATTTCTGATTAATAGTCTGCCCTTGGCTGGGCTATAGAAAGGAATGATAAGTAGAATGTTTGGCAATAGAAATATATAGCTCAGCAACTAAAATGTAGCGTATATCAGATTAAATTTAGCCCCTGGGTTTTGTATTTTATGTTAGTTTATTTTTTAAAAAATCTGGCTTTAAAAACAAAAGGTGCCTCATTTCCATGTTGATATATGTTGATATATGTTATGGGACTTCCAGGAGAGGAATGGGAATTTTCAGGTGAAGAATGGGAAGCTAGAATATCTTTGGATGTGCAGAGACAATATTGTGGTCCTGACCAGAGGATGAGAGTAGACCAATCTCATAGAACCTTTCCATATAAAGAGAAAATGGGAAATATTTCCCCTATGCTCTGAATGGTTGTTTTTTGCAAGAAGACCACAGGGTAGTGGTTTCCTGTTGAACATTGGAAAATGAAGAAAAGCCATCATGATTTCAACCATGGTGGATCTTTTAAAGGACAGTTTTGCTAACCTCACTTTCTAATCACCTTTATAAATTATCCATTTAACTAGCTTACATCTGTTAGAGATCTTCAAATAGCAAGTTTGCAGTGCCACCTGGTGAGTTTACCTTAATTCCAGAATAAAATAAAAATTAACTAGAAGCTTAAGGATTTAAAGAATTTGAAATACATGGCAAAAAGCTAAATAAAAGCCTGGACTTTAATTCAAGAAAATTTTCAATGATTTAAGGAATGAGACAAATTTGAAAATTAGGACTTTTGGTATAAGACTTTAGAAGTACTGTATATAAATTAAAAAGTAGCTTCATGGAAATGAAATTGTTTAGTCTATCATAAATCAACCCAGAAATTTGAGACTATGATTTTAGACAGGGACATTGGAAGGTAATAAAGGAAAGAGAGGGAGGGAGGGAGACACTCTGTCAGCCTTCAAGATCTTCTACTATCGTTTTGCATCTTTCGGCTATCATAAGTAATGGGGGGAGGACGGGGTGAGTCTGGGAAGTGAGCTGGAGGTGTTACATTCTACTGTTCTAAAAAGAAGGAGGAGGGAGCATACATCAGAGTTAGGTTTCTGTTTCTCACTTAGCTTTCTTTTCTCTGCACAGCTGCGACCTGTTATCAAAATATGCCAAGGTCAACAGACAGAGGCCTCATCACCACCTGAAGATGCTCACAAGATCATATTCACAACTTTTAATTGGAAAATTCAGTTGAAGTATTGGGGGTGGGAACATTTCCATCACAAACATATACACTAAGTACGCGGATTAAAGAGTCTAAGTCTTAAGATACGTTGCTACCACTTCATTTTCAGTAAAAGGTATCTTTTCTCTAATCTGAACAGTCTAAGTATTTCTTTCTTGAATTTTGAATGGAGCACCAACCGACACACTCTTTGGTTTGCACTGAGATAAAATGACTGAAATATTTTGGTTGACATCAGGACTGAAATGTTTATGATTTTAGGATTTCATATGGATAAGAGATAGGTTATGGAAAGAAGAGATATTTGTAGGTCACCTTATAGGGGGTGAAGAATTATTAAATTTGTACTTTGTGATGATGTTTGGAAATAACTTATTTAAATATTTATTTTATTTTTTCTTATTTTTTTCCTCTGATCTTTTTCTTTTCCTATTATTTTTATTTTTCTGAGTTTAGTTTGTATTGTATTATCTTTTTTAAACTTACAAAAATATTTTTAAACAGTTAATATACACTATGGAAATTTCTGTGTGCATATTATTTATTATTTATCATGAAATTTATTTGCTGCCCATCTCATGTCAAAAAACTGTGGATGGGTTACAGCATGACAAAATATTCTTCCACATTATTGTTTCATGAAAAGAAATACAAATTCCATTAAAGAACAGAAATCAAAAATCATTTGATTGCCTGGATCTAGTTAGTTGTTTTGCTCCAACTAACAGTTGTAAAGATAAAACTTGATTTAGAATCTGGAAATAAGCTAAACTAATAGAATGTGGACAATATTGCTCACAATCTAAATAGCAATAGCAATAGCACTTAGAATTATATACAGCTTCACAGTGCTTGTACAGCCTTTTCTAAGTGGTTTACAGAGTCAGCACATTACCCTCAACAATCTGGGTCCTCATTTTACTGACCTAGGAAGGATGGAAAGCTGAGTCAACCTCGAGCATGGTGAAATTCGATCCACCAAATTGCAGTCAGCAGTCAGTCAGCAGAAGTAACCTTCAGTACTGCATTCTAACCACTGTGCTACCACGGCTCTATATCATAACAATGCAAACATTTGTTCCCACAATGTTGTACATCCAGGAGTATGTTGGAATAAAGTCAATAAACATTGCAAGGATATCCCTGCACACTTTACAATAGTGTGCTAGATCAGTTTTTTTTTAACCTACCAAGTAATTCTGGTGATATAAATTGATAAAGGCTTTCAATGACTGATCATAAAATTTAATCATAGCATGATTGTGACTTGTGTACTGGTAGCTAATATAATAACTAATTGGAAACATATGGATGCCAGAAAAGATATCAGAAATCCCACAAATGGTGATTCATGCTTCCTGCCTGCCACCTATAAACCAATTAGCTCTCCATATTTCACAGCAGGCAGCTTCCTCCAAAAAGGAAAGTAAACACCACCCTTTATCTGACAGCACATTTTCTTCTCAAGTTAAAAAGATGAAAACTGTTGTTAACAACATTTATTTTCCTACATGATGGCTTTTGGGGTTTTTTTGTTTTGTTTTTGTTTTGAGCTTTTTGGGGGGGGTTGGAACATATTTGAAAACCAGATACATTGATATGTTTCTGAATGGCTTTTTAAAGAGAAATCAAATCATCAGATGGAGCATCTAGTACTGGTGGAGGGGGACAAAAAAGTGAACCTGACTGATCACAGGTAACAGTTTCATTATGATAAAGGTGGTGAAGCTGCAATATTTTTTTGCCCTAGTTACATTGGTGAGAGGGAGTTTGGTGTATGGATAAGGCACTAAAGCCCATGTCCCACTGCACCAACGGATGCAAAGAAGATGTAAAACAGACATAAAAGCTTGCCATCCATTTGAAAACGCGATGCATCCATTGTGTACTCATTGCGTACGTGTTTCATACACTCTATCCGTCAAACATCCATCTACTGCTATTTCATCCACTCAAAAAGTTTTGAGCTACACAAAACTT
>BHFT01070833.1:0-22523 GCA_004320025.1 Laticauda laticaudata | reverse complement strand
TGGTACTTTGCTTGTGTGGAGTGACCATTTAAAGTTACAATGGCACTGAAAAAAGTGACTTATGACCATTTTTCATAATTATGACTGTTGCAGCATCCCCACAGTCATGAGAGGCCAGGCGAGGAGATGTGTGCCTCAATGTGAGTGATACTGAGTTGGCCACACCCAGACAATAACATGATCACCAAGCCATGTCCACCCAGTCACATGACAACCAAGCCACGCCCACCAATTAAGCCACACCCACAGAACCAATTGTTAAAAAATTTGAATCCCATCCCTGCATATACCATACATACAAAAATATTGCTAAACCATTAACTTTCCTATTATTCAAACGCTATTTGCTTTAGTTTCTATTCATTGCGTCTTTTTTTTTTGTATCCACTGATAAAACTTATTCCAAGTTTCATAGTAAGCTGATTCCCCTTTATTATTCAATTCTAAGGTTAATCTCTCCAATTTTGCACAAGCCATTATTTTCTTTATTATTTCTCTTTCTGGGAGACCCCACAACATTTCTGACAGATGGCCATCTAGTCTCTTCTTGAAAGCCTCCAGTGATGAAGCTCCCACAACTTCTGAAGGCAAAGCTGTTCCATTGGTGGACTGTTGTCACTGTCAGAAAGTCTCTCCTTATTTCCAGGTTGAATTTCCAGGTTGAATCTCTCCTTGATCAGTTTCCATCCATTATTCCTTGTCTGGCCTTCGGGTGCTTTAGAAAATAGCTTGACCCCTTTCTCCTCTCTGTGGCAGCCCTTCAAGTATTGGACCATTGCTATCATGTCTCCCCTGGTCCTTCTCTTCACTAGACTAGCTATGCCCAGATCCCGTAATCGTTCTTTATAAGTTAGCGTTGGATGATTCTTGGGTGCACCGTCTATTCCCTTATCAGTTGCTTAACATTTGTTAAACAGTTGCTTGCACTTTTCAGATAATCAGAGTTGGAAGGGACCTTCTAGATCATCTAGTCCAACCTCCCACCCAAGCAAGAGACCTACACCATATCTGACAGATGGGAGTCCCATCTCTTCTTGAAAGTCTCAAGTGATGGCGCTCCCACAACTTCCGAGGGCAAAGCTGTTCCATTGGTTGATTGTTCAGAAAGTTTCTCCTTATTTCCAGGTTGAATCTTTCCTTGTTCAGTTTCCATCCATTATTCCTTGTCTGACGTACAGGAGCTTTAGAAAATAGCTTGACCCCTTCCTCCTCCCTGTGGCAGTCCCTCAAATATTGGAAGACCGCTGTCATGTCTCCCCAGATCCTTCTCTTCACAAGACTAGCCATGCCCAGTTCCTGCAACCGTTTGTTGTATGTTTTAGTCTCCAGTCCCCTCATCATCCTGGTTGCTCTTTCCTGCACTTTTTCTAGAGTCTCAACATCTTTTTTATCTTTTTTGATCATGATGCCTTGTAATATCTCGACAAGGTATGATACAACAATGAAAATGCTACCACATGGAAGTGTATAAATTTATCTTCATTTTGAGAACAGCAAGGCAGATGACTATGAAAAACAGGTAGGAAATTTGTTTAGGTCCTAAAAAGCAGTGGTCGCCAACCAGTGGGCCAGGGATCACTGATGGTTGGAGAGAAAATTTTGGTGGTCTGCAGAGAAATGTCCCCCCCAAAGCACTCCCCTCAAAGCAATTAATCCGGACTGCGCAGGAACACAAGGCTGCGCCACCTATATGGACCACCCACCCACTGGCCCTCATCCTTCGGCTGAGTACAAACCTTACCTTGAGTAGAGCCACACGAGCTGGAAGTGGAAGGTAAGACTAATGGCGGGGGAGGGAAATGCGCCCCAGGATGGCTTGCTGATTTTGGTGAGGAAAGTTGGTCCCATATTCCAGAGCTGCAGTAGTCACAAGACTGGCCTTTTGGTCATCCCTGAGCAGCTCCTCCAGTCCATGGCAGGCCGGTGCACCCGGGTGGAAGAACAGTTGCTCCGGGATGACCAAAGGGCCGTGACTCCTGTGACTATTGCAGCTCTGGAATATGGGACCGACTTTCCCTACCACTATCAGCAAGCCACCACCAGTCAAAATCCATATTTGTGGTCCGTGGGGTTTAAAATTATGAGTTTGGTGGTCCCTGAGGTCGAAAAGGCTGGCAACCCCTGCTATAAAACACTTGGTGCAAACATGTCACTGAAAATTCACTTCTTATACTTGCATTTAGACTATTTCCCTTTGAACTGTGGGGCAGTTAGTGATAGGGTGAGATTCCACCAGGATATTGCAGGTATGGAGAAAACATACCAAAGGAAGTGGAGTCCGTCCATGCTTGCCGATTGCTGCTGGAATCTTCCCAGGGATGATCCTACTGTCAGGATTCTGGCAGTTACTCCAATTAAATCATGAGCCTCAAGCCACACTCCCAAAACTAAAGAGGATTTATTTGAAGCTACCATTCTATGTCCAGCACTAACCTGGGCGTAGCCAACTCTGAGATACGTAATTCACTGTCATCCTTGATTCTGCTTTTCCCCCCATCCCTCTGGGTGTATCATCCAACGAAAAACGTCCATAGCCAAGAGTCATCAATCATGCTCTCCAATTAGATTTTTGCACAGCAGAAGCTTCAGTCATCTAATTAGTCTTTGAAGAAAATATGAATGGAATGTACTTTCGATTCCACACTGCTGCCTGCTCTTTGAAACCTCCTCCCCTTCTTTCTGTTGTCAGCTATAAAATGTGTGTACAAAATGTTTTATGAGTTGACACCTGCTGCAGTTCACAAGAGAAAAGCCAAAAAGCTCAGTTTAGATACTGAATAAAGATGGAAACCTTGTCGTTTAATCTGATGTTAGAGTTTGTCAGTTTTTCATGCAAAAAGCATGACGATGTTTACAGGGATAAATGAATGGAAAAGTTATGCTATCAGTATCAATAAAAAGATAAATTTATTGGTGTGGCACCATTCCCATCACTATATCACATTTTGCAGAAAAGTTATGGAGCTTAATCGCACATCCCTCCATGTAATTTTGAATTATTTTGATGCAATTTTAACCTGAAGCTGTATGTTGGAAATTAGAGCCAATTAGTACTCAGGATTTAATTTTCCTTTATTAGTAACCCAATTCTGGTAAAATTAATCTATTTTCATTTCTGAGGCTTTCTCCTTGCATATGTACCAGTGTAACAGGGGATAGAGTTTATAGTCTGAATTAGCATCAACTGAGCAGAGGGTTAGACTAAAAGACTATCATTCTATTCTATTCTATTCCATTCTATTCCATTCCATTTCATTCCACTCCACTCCACTCCATATTCTATTCCTGTTCTGTTCTGTTCCATTCTATATTCTATTCTATTCCATTCCATTCCATGCTATATTTTATTCTATATTCTATGTTCCATTCCATTCCATTCTATATTCTATTCTATATTCTATTCTATTCCATTCCATTCTATATTCTATTCTATTCTACTCCATTCTATTTTTATTCTATTCCATATTCTATTCCTGTTCTGTTCTGTTCCGTTCCATTCCATATTCTATTCTATACCATTCCATTCCATTCTATATTCTATTCTATTCAAATGTATTCTATTCTATTCCATTCTATATTCTATTCTATTCTATTCTATTCCATTCTATATTCTATTCTATTTCATTCTATATTCTATTCTATTCCATTCTATATTCTATTCTATTCCATTCTATATTCTATTCTATTTCATTCTATTCTATTCTATTCCATTCTATATTCTATTCTATTCCATTCTATATTCTATTCTATTCCATTCTATATTCTATTCTATTTTATTCTATTCTATTCCATTCTATATTCTATTCTATTCCATTCCAATCTGTATTCTATTCTATATTCTATTCTATTCCATTCTATATTCTATTTCATTCTATTCTATTCCATTCTATATTCTATTCTATTCTATATTCTATTCCATTCCATATTCTATATTCCATTCCATTTCATTCTATATTCTATTCTATTCCATTTGATATTCTATTCTATTTTATTCTATTCTATTTCATTCTATATTCTATTCTATTCTACTCCATTCTATTCTTATTCTATTCCATAATCTACTCTATTCTATTCCATTCTATATTCTATTCCATTCTTTATTCCATTCTATATTCTATTCTATTCCATTCTATATTCTATTGTATTCCAATCTATATTCTATTCTATTCCTCCATTCCATTCTATATTCTGTATTCTATTCCATTCCATTCTATATTCTGTTCTCTTCTACTTCATTCTATTGTTACCCTACTCCATTCTATTCCATATTCCACTCTATTCTAATCTAATCCATTCTATATTCAATTACATTGCATTGCATTCCATTCTATATTCCATTCTATTCTATTCCATTTTCTATGTTCTATATTCTATTCTATTCTATTTTAGGTGCTGGAACCGTGCACAGCAGTGGTGATGATGTCCCCAGAGGCTGAAGGATCCCTGGCAACCTCTGGATCTAACAGCCTCCTTTGTGGAGAAGCTGAACTGAAAGGTGGTCAGGATCCCAGCTCAGCGGGTAGGTACTCATGGTTGTAAAGGCAGGAGAGAGTGTTACATGTTGATTGGGTGCTGGAAGTGTACAATCAGTATTTACCCATATTGAATACAGGTAGCCCTTGACTTACAACAGTTCATTTAGTGACTGAAGTTACACTAATGCTGAAAAAAGTGACTTATGACCATTATTTCACACTTACGACCGCTGCAGCATCACATGATCAAAATTCAGACTCTTCGCAACTGATTCACGTTTATGACAGTTGCAGTGTCCCAGGGTGTGTGTGTGTGTGTCATGCGAACCCCTTTTGCGACCTTCTGATAAGCAAAAGTCCATGGGGAAACCAGGTTCACTTTACAACCGTGTGACTAATTTAACCATGGTGGTGATTCACTTAACAATGATGGCAAAAAAGGTTGTCAAAGGAGGTCAACCAAACCCACTTAACCAATTTTTCACTGAGCAAGATAAATGTTGCCCTCAGTTGTGGTCATAAATTGAGGACTATCTGTATTGAATAGTTCGTTTAGTGACCGGTTACAATACCGCTGAAAAAAGCGGCTTATGTCCTTCCAAAGAATAGTCAGGGTTGCTTTCTTTTAGGAATAAGCTAGTAGTATGGTAATAATCACCTAAATAATAAGCTAGTCATAGTTCAATCTAGGCCAGTGGTGACTGACTTTTTTGGGCTCCTGTGCCAAAAATCGCCAGCATCCAGAAGGCAATGCGTGCCCCTCTCCATGCACCCTGTGCATGAGCGCACAATCCCCCCCATGCTGCCCTCTTACCTGCACTGCACCTCCCAGCTGATTTTCGGCCCATTTGAGGCCTTTTTTGGCCTCCCAGAGGCTTGAGGAAAGCTTTTGCACCCTTTGCAGGCCAAAAAATGGGCCCATTTTGTCACTTCCGGTGTTTCCGAAAATATAGGAAGTGACAAAACAGGGCCTATTTTTCGGCCTGCAAAGGCTTTCCTCAAACCTCTGGGAGGTCGAAAAACAGCTGTTAGGTAACTTTGCCTGCAGCTCACATGCCAGCACAAATGGCTCTGTGTGCCCCCTATGGCACACGTGCCACAGGTTCTCCATCACGGATCTAGGCTGTCTGTTGGAAACTAGGTGCTGGGAAGGATACAGCCCCCCCCAACCTGATGTACCAGGATACAATTCCAGCCGTTGTTTCTTGTTCTTGGTCTAGTAGAAGAAGCTCAACACCTGGATGTTTATGCTGTTTCCACAGGTGACCCCACCATAAGCAGGAATCCCCTGGGGGGAGTTTCTCAGCCAGGGGATCCTGAGCTTCCCATGTTCTTTGGATCCGTAATGGGGCAACCAGGATCCCTCGAAAGAAGGGATGGGTTGGTGAAGAAGAACCCAACGGAGCCGATCCAGAAAGGGGACGGAGCAAGGCTTTGCAGTGAAGGGGTCTACGAGACGGTGGTCCGTTTGGAGGAACACGGACACTGGTGCCTCGAATGCGGCGAAAGTTTTCAAGACGCTTTGCAGCTTCGGAATCACCAGAATTCCCATTCGGGTCGGAAGCGCCCAAAGTGCCCAGAATGCGGGAAAAGTTTCCGGGACCTTTCACACGTTCTCCGGCATCAAACCGTCCACACGGGAGAGAAACCCTACGCCTGCTTCAAATGTGGGCAGAGTTTTACCCAGAAACCAGCACTGAACCGGCATCTGAGAAAACATTTGGAAAGCCCGAATGACTCAGGTACGATGAACACTGCCCTGCTGTTATCTCAAAGGCGGCATCGGGAATATTGGAGGGTGGCTGAATTGACTCCAGAGAATGCTCGGCTTAAGACCATGACTGAGCAAGATGGTTGTTAATTGAGTTGCCAAGGTTGAGAAACACCGATCTAAGCTACATGAACAGAATATTGTGAGGCCTATATTTTTCAATAGAATAGAATAGAATAGAATAGAATAGAATAGAACAGAAAAGAACAGAATTCTTTATTGGCCAAGTGTGATTGGACACACAAGAAATTTGTCTTTGATGCAAATGCTCTCAGTGTACATAAAAGAAAAGATACATTCGTCAAGAGTCAGGAATCAGAAGGTACAACACTTAATGATAGTCATAGGATACAATAAGCAGTCAAATCATATTAGGAAACAGTCAGTATAAATCGTAAGGATACAAGCGACAAAGTTACAGTCATAGTCACAAGTGGGAGAGGATGGGGGATAAGGAGTGATGAGAAGATTAATAGTAATAGTAATGCAGACTTTGTAAATAGTTGGACAGTGTTGAGGGAATTATTTGTTTAGCAGAGTGATGGCCTTCAGGGAAAAACTGTCCCTGTGTCCAGTTGTTCTGGTGTGCAATGCTCTATAGCATCGTTTTGAGGGAAGGAGTTGAAAGAGTTTGTGTCCGGGATGTGAGGGGTCCGTAAAATGTTTTCACAGCCCTCTTTTTGAGTTGTGCAGTGTACAGGTCCTCGGTGGAAGGCAGGTTGGTAGTAATTGTTTTTTCTGCAGTCCTAATTATCCTCTGAAGTCTGTGTCTGTCCTGTTGGGTTGCAGAGCCAAACCAGACAGTTATGGAGGTGCAGATGACAGACTCAGTTATTCTTCTGTATCAGCAGCTCCTTGGGAAGTTTCAGCTTTCTGAGTTGGTACAGAAAGAACATTCTTTGTTGTGCTTTTTTGATGACATTTTTCATGTTTGGTGTCCATTTTAGGTCATGTGATATGATAGAACCTAGAAATTTGAAGGTCTCAAAATGTGAAATATCGAAAGTCTTAATGGTGTTTTTCATCTTTTCTTTCTCTTTTCTTGCACCAAAGACAATCGAGAAAGGCAATCTTGAGTTTCTTTCACACTTAACAGCATGAGTTTTGGGTTCAGTTGGGGTTGTAAGTTGAGGATTACCTGTATGCAGTTAACAGGACCAAGCTCATGTTTTGCTAACAATTGTCAAATATATTCTCCAAGCTCACCTGTGTCCTCTTCTACACTGGGAGATTGAATGAGAAACGATAAAAATTGCCACTGGGTACGATTTTGGCCTATAATTGCAATTTTCAGCAGCAATGGTGATTTTTGTCACCCTGCCATCCACTGGACTACAGGCAGCCAATTTTTATTTTGGTTTATTTTCTACATTCAGAGAAACCTGCCAGCTTACATAGTGCAGGAACCAGTTCTACCAGTTTGCACCGATTCACTAGAACCAGCTATTAACAGTCTAAGCAGTTTGGAGAACCGATTGTGAGAAGAAATTACTGCCCTAATCCTGTAAGGAAGGCAGGAAGGAAACATTCTGGTGTTGCTTACAGAAATTGCCTCTCCGTTAACCCTTATTACATTCTTGGCAGGACTAGATATCCTGTCTCAGGAACTTCTTTGGAGTTTATTTCCCCTCCTTTGCTGGTACTTTTCTTGTGTGGAGTGACCATTCAAAATTACAATGGCACTGAAAAAAGTGACTGATGACCACACTTACAACTTATTTTTCACACTTACGACTGTTACAGCATCCCTACAGTCATGAGAAGCCAGGTGAGGAGATGCATGCCTCGATGTAAATGATGTTGAATTGGCCACACCGAGCCAATAACATGATCACCAAGCCACATCAACCCAGTCACATGACCACCAAACCACGCCCACAGAACCGGTTGTTAAAAATTTGAATCCCACCCCTGTCAGGAACCCATGTAAAACATCTGCAGTAATACAACAAAGGCACAATAAAGTCACACTGCTCAAACAGAACGACAAGCAGAGGTGGGTTGCTGCAGGTTCAGACAGGTTCACCAGAACCCCTTGTCCCGATTCTGCACAGTTCGGAGAACAGGCAAATGGGACCACCGGCTGGCCCCAGCCGTGCCTGTTCTTTGGATCATTTTTGGCCTTTTTAGGGGTGAAAAATGGCCTGAAAAGCCCCCCCCCAAAGGACTGTTCTTCAGGCTGTTTTCAGGCAATTTTCAGGCCGTTTTTCAGGCTGTTTTCAGGTGTATCTTGGCTGGGAAAATGGCCTGTTTTGTGGGCTTTCAAGCCGTTTTTTGAGCTGTTTTAGGGCCATTTTTCCAGCCAAAATTGGCCTGAAAACTGCCCAAAAAACTGCCTGAAAATGGCCTAAAAACAGGCCAAACAATGGGCGGGGCAGGGCCAGCCAGTGATAAGATTAGTCCCAACCAGCTGAATCCAACCTCTTCCTTTGAGGTGAGTGACCAGGAGGTGGGTCTGGGTGTGATGAGTGACATCACCCACTCACATGACCAACTGGCCACGCCTACCCAGCCAGAGAACCGTTTTATGTATATGTATATGTGTGTATATATATATGTGTGTGTGTGTGTGTGTATGTGTGTGATCAGAGCTGCCGTTTCCCTCTATATACTGGTGGGGAGGTTGGCTATGTTGTCATTTCTTGATTGGTTGATGGAGTTGATGTTTGCAGATTGGCTGGCTTATTTGTAAGAACATGTGTGGCTGAGGTATTGGCTGTGTGTCTATCCACCTCCTGTGTTGTAACAACTTGGGTAATGGGCTGTGTGATGACCTTCTGAGTTCTATTGTTTTGACATCCTGGGTCTTGTGCTGCAACCTCCTGAGTTGTAATGACCTGGGTCATGGGCTGTGTGATGACCTTCACCAGCCTGAAGATGGCGAGTGGGACCTGGTCGAAACATTGCCAAGATGCTCTCATCTTAGATTGGAAAAAACCCGAACACGCCAAGACCTGCATACCTGTACCCGTGAAAATCTACGAAAACATTATTATTTTTTTTAATATATATATATATATATGCTGTTCAGCTTCGTTCGGGTATTATCCCACGTCATTGTAGTTGTGCTTTTAAAGTTGTAGCAATGTTTCGGGCAGAATCTCATCTGCCAGCAGCAGGCTTCTGTATTGTGTTCGTCCTCATTTTACCCATCTCAGAAGGATGGAAGGCTGAGTCAACCTCGAGCCTGGTGGGATTTAAACTGCCAAATTGTAGGCAGCTGGCTGCAGAGGTAGCTTGCAGTACTGCATTCTGCTCCACAGAAGCTCCTCTGTTATTATTATTTTATTATTATTTTTCCTCAGAGTTAAATTGCACACGTTAAAATCCAACTACAGAAATCTTGCCTACAACAAGCTTATTATTATTATTTTACTTGTGCCAATGCCCAGAGCTTCAATATCAATCTAAAAAACTATCAAAAGTTTCATAACATTGCATAAAAATGTAAATTACGAGGATCGAAAAATTTATCTCTGGTAACATTTTGCTGGAACCTTGTTATATCTTCCAAAATGGTTCCCCTTCTCCATTTGGCTGCCTGTTAATCAAAACACTAAAATGTGTTGTCAATCTGTGGATGCATATAGCGATAGCTCTCAATTTACAAACATTGGTTAATGACTGTTCTCGAAGTTAACAACAGTACTGAAAAAAAGTGACATACGGCCATTTTTCATGCTTAACGACCGTTTGCAGCATCCCTAGGGTCATGTGATCAAAATCCGGAATGCTTGGTAATGGATTCCTATTCATGATGGATTGCAGTGTCTCAGGATCCTGTTTAATCTCTTTTTGCGACCTTCCAACAAGGAAAGCCAATGGGGAAGCTTGAGAACTGTGTGACTATATTTAGCAACTGCAGCGATTCATTTACCAACCGCGGGAAGAAAGGTTGCAAAACGGGACAAAAACTCACTTAGCAACTATTTCGCTTAGAAACATAAATTTTGGCCTCAGTTGTGGTCATAAGTCAGTGGTATCGAACTCAATTTCATTGAGGGCTGCCTCAGGGCTGTGGTTGACCTCAGTAGTGCTGGAATGCCTTTACTTTACTTTACTTTACCTTACCTTACCTTAGTTTTCTTTACTTTACTTTTTTACTTTACTATACTTTATTTTTTTACTTTACTTTGCTTTACTTTATTGTCATTGCACCTCATACAACTAAATACCATCATCAGTGTACATTGTGTACATTGTGACTGTCAAAATAAACACAAACACACATCCTTCACATTCTATACATTGAATTGAAAACTCCTAATATTGCTTTAATATTGCACTATACGGTAGAATTCAGTAGATGTACCGCCCTGGGAGAGAAGCTGTTTTTCAGCCTATTTGTCCTTGTTTTTATTCTCCTGTACCGTCTGCCAGATGGTAATAGTTCAAAAAAAAAAAAAGGATGCCCAGGATGAGATGGATCTTTGAGAATATTTTTAGCTTTCTTAAAGCAGCAGGAGCTATAAAGCTCTTCCAAAGAGGGGAGAGGGCAACCCATGATCCTCTGAGCAATGACTTTAACCCTCTGGAGCGCTGTCCTCTCTGCCACTGGGCAATTGGCAAACCATACACAGGTGCAGTAAGTTAAGATACTCTCTATGGTGCAGCGGTAGAAGGTCACCAGCAATTTTTCATTCAGTTGTTTTCTGAGAAGTCTTAGGTAGTATATAACCTCTGCTGGGCCCTTTTGACCAGGGCTGCAATGCGAGCACCCTATTGCTCCCAACAATCTGGCTCATTTTACCGACCTCGGGAGGGTGGAAGGCTGAGCCAACTTGAACCCTCTCATGGGATTGCCAAATTTGACAGTCCCTTCTGGATTGCTCAAAGCAGAACGTCATGGAATCTGGTGTAGAGATTTGAGGCTGGACCAGATTTGAAAACGAGGAATCCTTGATGCTCTCTGAACTTGGTTGTTTTCTTGCAGACGTTGCGTTGCTCAGACTAGGTAACACCATCAGTGCTCTTTAGGATTCTCCTTTATAAGATTTGAATGATATATACAGAGGGGTGTTTTTAAACATGGACCTTCCATGTGGGTGGAGCCACCATTTGGAGGGCCCCCCTGTTGCGTGGCTGAGGTCCCGACTTTAAAAGCAAAGGGTGTTTGCAAAACAATCCCATTATATAGGTAGTTCTCAAGTTAGAACTTGTATGGGACTAAGTCATAAAATAGGTCAGCCACATGACCAAGAAATTCAGCTTTGTTTAGTAAAAGGGGTTTTGTCATGCCCATGGTAGAGTGAAGGGAGTGGAGGTGTGGCTCCAGAGGTTGTGGAGGAGACTGGGGAAGGGCAGAGGCCGGCTGGGCAGTCAGAGGAAGAACCAGGCCCATCTCCTCTTCATCCTAGGACACGCAGGGAGGAATGGAGGACACAACTTGGCTTATGAGAGAGGAAGCCTCATTAGTCGCAGCCTTGGAGAAGCAGCCTTGGAGTATATAAGAGAGATGATTACAACACAGCATTGCCAGAAGCAAAGTGTGTTTTATTTTGGGCTAAACGATCTTGGTTGGTGTCCTTCCTGTGCCTTGTTACCTCCTTGAAGTTGGTAATTACTTGTCCTAGTCCGTTGTGGAATAAGTTTTATCTCCAACTGAGAATTATTGAACAGTGGGATCAAGTTGGAGGCATTAAAGGACATTTATTTATGTTTTGGATTTTGTTATGTTTGTGTTGATCATCACAGATTTTGCCAGGACAAAGAATCTGCTTAGTGCTTTTTGGGGAAGCCTAGGTGAACAATAAGTGCAGGATTGGGGGTCTCATAGGACTCCTGAGCACAAATAGAGGCTGTGTGAGAATGTTACACAACAGAGATTCAGTGGGAGTATCGTAGGCATTTGAATATTGAGAAATTTGGAGTTACGTCTTATTCAATTCAGGCTTCCTGTAAATTAGAAAAAAGAGAGCCAGTTTGGTGAAGTGGTCAAAGGCATCAGATCAGAAACTTGGCAGGTTCTCGGTTCCAGTTGGGTGGCCTTGGGCCAGTCCCTCTCTCTCAGCCCTAGAAAGGAGGCAATGGCAAACCTTTTCTGAAAATATTGCAAAGAAAAATGCAGGTTGTTGTCCCTGGGAGTCAAGTGTCAGGGCTCCAACAAATCCATCCTTATTCAAATCAAAAGTCTCTGGCCACATCTCAGAAAAAGTAAATTGGTTTATTAGAAATTGACAAGTTGGCGCATGGCTGGGTGCAGCTGATATTAAATCACATGATACATTTCCCCCTTGACCCTGGTCTTTCCCCCACCCCCTGGATTTGACTTCTCCAATGGGACACATCCGTCTCCAAGAGTCATCCATTATGTTCTCCAATAACCTTCTTATGCTCTGACAACTTTGGGCTGCCGAGGTGATTATCTAGGCATTTCAGGAATACCTTGTTTTCCCCCACTCCCTTTTTCTGGCAGCTAAAAAGATCAAAGGAGTATCAAGATTGACTCCAAAGTGCACATGCACAAACACCCACATGCCATAAATATTTTACAATATTTCTTAACCATATTTCATCCGATGAAATCACTGGGGTAAAAACGCAGACAGGTTTTTTTTTTTTTAAATCACATTTCTAAAACCATTTTGGCTTATGGCAAGCCCCTTATAATTGCTGACATTTATTGGTTAATGATGGAAATGAGCTGCTTTTATAAAAGAGTTTGAAATAGAGAAGAAGGGTCTTATGCATCTCTACAGTGATAAATATTAAATTTTCTCAAGGAGCCTCGGTTCTTGAAGCTACTTGGATGGTTGTGAGATTTTCTGGGAATTGTTACACAGAATGGTACTTTAGTGCAGGCTTTGGGAACTTGGGGTCAAACAAACGCTAATATTTTTTATTTACTTGTAAAGGGATTGAGAGAAGGATGGATTTAGGTCATTTACCAAAGGTACTTGAAATCAAAATCTATAAACAGGATTTTCTCAAATGGCCATCATGTTCATCCATCCTTGCCTGAGTTTTAAACACTGACATTTATTGAGTTTCTGATTCTTTCGTCCATTATGTATATTTTCAATTTAGATTGTGTTTGCTATCCATACTTAGTTTAGGTTTTCGCTATTTATATTACATTAGTCTCTCTTTTTAAAATTTTTTTTTAACCCTGAGGTCTTTCCAGCACAACAAACTTGTTAAGTTATACTGTAAAACCCAGCACTTTGATTCCCTTGAAATGCAAAGTAATTTCAGATTTTTTTAAAAAGGCAACTGAAAACTTATCACTGTAATTAACCCTTCTGAAAATCCAGCAGTGGAAGGGAGAAATTTCTCTTGGACAGAGTGAATCTTTTCTGAAAATGTTGCAATACAGATAGTCCTCGACTTATGATTTGCTTAGTGGGCGTTCAAAATTAAAAACGGCACTGAAAAAAGGGACTTATGACCATTCACACTTATGGCTATTGAAGCATCCCCATCGTCATGTGATCACAATTCGGCAACTGATTCGTATGTATGACAGTGTCCCGAAAGTCATGTGATCAACTTTGGACACCTTTTGCCAAGTAAAGTAAATGGGGAAGCCAGATCCACTGAACAATGGTGACCCCCCCCCAAAAAATCCCCTAAAACAGGGCAAAAGTCATTTAACAACTGCCTCATTTAGCAACGGAAATTTTGGTCTCGATTGTGGTTGTGAGTCAAGGACTACCAGAACTTTAGAAGAAAATGGGACTTGCAAATGGAAGACTCTTTGAAACAGTGACGTGGCACAACATGTGAATGCAAACAGGATTGCTTCTGAGCAAACAGTCTCAGTTTCCCAAATTTACGAGATTTCCCCCACCCTCCTCTTAACTTGTTCCTTGATCTTGCCCTTTTGTAGGAATTGTGTCAAATCTGTGCTTTTGGAAAGTAGCTGGTTCCTGTAGCTGATTGCCTTTTTCATATGCATGGGCGGCTTTAAAAGGATTGTACGGTAATCATCTTTTAGTGTAATGGGAAGATGCTTTGCAAATAAAAGAGCAATGAAATGGTCATTTCTGTCCACGGGTTTTAACATTTCTGTTCTTCTAGACACACACACACACACATACACACACAGTTCAGAGGTCTTGTCTAAATAGAGAAACAACAACCAAAAGCAGGGATGGTGGGTGGGTGGGTGGGGGGAAACCAATGGGGATTGTAGTGATTTCTGACTTCTGCCAGCTGCCCCATTCCTTGTGCTGGGGGATTCAGAAATCCTTCCTTCCCACCCTCCCTCTCTCCCCTTTCTTTCCTTCTCTCTCTCCTTCTCTTCCTCCCTCTACTTCCCTCTTCTTCTTCCCATCTCTTCCTCCCACCTTCTTTCTCATTCCTTCTCATCTTCCCTTCCTCCTCTTCTCTCTTCCTCCCTTCTCATCTCTACTTCCCTCTTCCTCCTCTCATCTCTTCCTCCCACCTTCTTTCTCATTCCTTCTCATCTTCCCTTCCTCCTCTTCCCTCTTCCTCCTTCCTCTTCTCATCTCTTCCACCTTCTCATTCCTTCTCATCTTTTTTGTTCTCTTTGATTTGTCAATTGCTCACATGATAAAAAGTATAAACGTGTAAGTCCCTCTTCTCTCCCTCCTCCTTCCTCTTCATCTCTTTCCTCCCTCTTCTCTTCCCTCCTCTTCCTCATTCCTTCTCATCTTCCCTTCCTCCTCCTTCTCTTCTCCTTTCTCTTCCTCCCCCTTCTCATCTTCCTTCTTCCTTCCTCTTCTCATCTCTTCCTCCTCTTTCTCATTCCTTCACATCTTTATTTCTTTGATTGGTGGATCGCTTCCAAGATAATAAGTATAAACATGAGTAAGTCCCCCTTCTCTCTTCTCTTCCTCCCCCTTCTCACTTCTTCCCTCCTCTTCCTCTTTCCTCTTCTCATCTCTTCCTCCCTCCCTCCTTCTCTTCCTCATTCCTTCTCATCTTCCCTTCTCCCCCTTCCTCTTCTTTTCTTCCTCTTCCTCTCTTTTCTCCCCTTCTTCTCTCTTCTCCTCGACTTCTCTCCCTCCTGAACATCATATGCACCAAGGGTAATGGAGCACTGTCAAAGGGAGGCAGTCTCTCTGCTTCAGCCTTCTGCAGCCAGCGACTGGACGTATCCTCGCAGCAGGGACACAGAAGCAGGGCATTGCAATTCCTGAAGGACCGCTCTGCATAAGTAAAGGGGAACCCAAACCCTCCGTTGCAATGACGGGGGTTGAAGAGTTTTATTTAATGTTGCTGATCAGCTTTTCTGGGGTGAAAGTTGCCTGTGATGAGAGCCTTGGGCTCTCATTAAAACCCATATATGCTGTTTAAGCTTTGTTTAGGTTTGCCTGAATTCCTCCTGTAGCTTTAAGGCTTTAAGGGCAATAAATCCCTGTCAATAAAATAGTTAAAAAAACAACAACAACAACTTGGAATCACCAAAGTCATAAATCAAAGGGAGGTGGGACCGGAAATTACGTCATTCTTTGAATTCCACCGTGTGTTTTGTAGTTCCGGGCCTCTCTGGGCATCGCGGCGCTGTTGGTTTAACCCTTGGAGCCCCGTTGCGGACTGTATAAGTGTCTTCGGCTTAGGAAAGCGCTCGTGTCCTTTTCTCATGTCTGTGACTCTGAGCAAGTGCAGAGTTCTCCTTTCCCTGGAGAAACCTCAGGGGGTTTGAATGAGCAGGAAACTCCCAGATTGGAGACGGGAGCGCTGCTAAGAAGAAGCAGAGCGGTTCAGCTGTGCTTCAGCCGTGCAGTGTCAAGGACATACTCTGCACATGTTCAGAGATCCTGGGTGCCCTTGCTGCTTTATCTGGAAACTAGAAAGCTGCAATGGTCTCCGTGTGCAGAGATTCAAAGCATGGCAGCTATGTAGTCATATTTGAAATATTTTTTTTAAAAAATTATCCTAGGTGCATCCTTTCCCGATGTGTCAGGCTAGAGCAGTTTCCCCCACCCCCACCCCAGCTTAGGCAACTTTAAGCCATTTAATCAGAGTTGGAAGGGACCTTATAGGTCATCTAGTCCACCCACCATCACCACCCCGCCCAAGCAGGAGACCCTACACCATTTCTGACAAATGGCAGTCCAATCTCTTATTGAAGGTCTCAACTGATGGCGCACAACTTCCGAAGACAACTTCTGTTCCACTGTTTTATTGTTCTCACTGTCGGAAAATTTCTCCTTATTTCCAAGTTGAATCTCTCCTTGTTCAGTTTCCATCCATTATTCCTTGTCTGGCCTACAAGCATTTTAGAAAATAGCTTGACCCCCTTCCTCCTCTCTATGGCAGCCCCTCAAATATTGGAAGACGGCTATCATGTCTCCCCTGGTCTTTCTCTTCCCTAGACTAGCCAAGCCCAGTTCCTGCAACCGTTCATTGTATGTTTTAGCCTCCAGTCCCCTCATCATCCTGGGTGCTCTTCTCTGCACTTTTTCTAGAGTCTCAACATCTTTTTTTATTGTGTGGTTTTATAACGTGGTGACCAAAACTGGATGCAGTACTCTAAGTACTAAGGCCTTACTAAGCCACGTGGACTTCAATTCCTAGAATTTCCCAGGCAGCAAATATTGTTCAATATTTTGAACATAAAGAAGCATCCATCATATTGGAACTTTAGGGTAGGTTAAGAATGTAAATGGATAAAGAATATAACATAATGGGATCATTCAAATGGGGAAAGTCCCCTATAAAATCCTAGGTGAATCTTTCCAGAAGTGACTCAGTCAAGAGAAGATGGCCTCCAAAACTGGAAGTTTTGAAGAAGAGACTAGACAGCCATTTGTCCGAAATGGTATAGGGCCGTGGTGGCGAACCTATGGCATGCGTGTCACAATTGGCACACAGAGCCCTCTCTGTGGGCATGCGCGTCGTGGCCCCAGTTCAGCTGTACCATACACGTGCATGTGCCTCCTGCTGGCCAGGTGGCCTTTGGGTCTTTGCTGTGCAGGTGTGGGGGCGCATGCACAGGGGCAGACGCATGAGCAAGGGATTGTGCACATGCATGAGGAGGGCGCTCCTTGCACTTTAGGTATGTGCACACATGCTTCGGGCCCTCGGGGCCCAAACGGTTCGCCATCACTGGTATAGAGTTTCCTGCCTAAGAAGTGGATTGGACTAGAGGACCTCCAAGGTCCCTTCCAGCTCTATTTTAAATGAAACTGAACAGTTGTTTTCTGGAGAGCATCAGTTCAAAGACAGAACAGCTCCACTGAAAGAGCGAACACCCCGAGAAAGAAGCCAACTCTTTTAGAGCACTGAAGAATTGACTGAAGAATTTGGGAAATTGAAGTCGAGCTGTCTTTAAAAGCTAATGCAATCCTAAATTGCATTAACAGAGGGATACAATCAAGTTCAAGTGAGGCACTAATACCATTCGATAAAGCCTTTGTAAGACCACACCTAGAGTACAGCATCCAGTTTTGGTCACCACATTATTAAAAAGATGTTGAGACGAGAAAAAATACAGAAAAGAGCAACCAGGATGATTAGGGGAATGGAGGCTAAAACATACGACGAACGGTTACAGGAACTGAGCCTGGCCAGTCGAGTAAAGAGAAGGACCAGGAGACAGGATAGCCGTCTTCCAATATTTGAGGGGTTGCCACAGAGAGTAAGGGGTCAAGCTGTTTCCCAAAGCACCCAAAGCCCAGACAAAGAATAGTGGATGGAAACTGATCAAGGAGAGATTCAAACTGGAAATAAGGAGAAACTTTTTGACAGGGAGAACAATCAACCCATGGAACAGAAGAAGTTGCCTTCAAAAGTTGTGGGAGCTTCATCACTTGAGACCTTCAAGAGGAGATTGGACCGCCATTTGTCAGAAATGGTATAGGGTCTCCTGCTTGGGCAAGGGGGTTGGACTAGATGACCTATAAGGTCCCTTCCAACTCTGATTATCTGTAAAAGTGGCCAAGATTGGGGGAACCCTGAATTAGAAAGTGTTTCTACTGAGATTGATCCCGCTGAGAGATGCTCCGGGGAATTATAAAAGCTCTTTTTCTTCTCCAGCTATGCTAGAAATCCCAGGAGCCTCATTGGGTAGGCCTCTATTGTCCCCAGACCTTGTGTGGCATTGTCATCCTCGCCATCATCTCCCCCTTTTGTTAAAAAAAGAAAACGAAAAGGATCCCAATTGAAATGTTCTCCGCTTGCACCTCAAACAGGAGGCCACCGAGCTGTCCCCGTCCTGGGGCGCACGGTGGGCTCCCTCCATGCTCCTTCTGAAAGCCCACTAAAGGGTTACACCGCAGCCACTCCTACTTCCTAGAGAGGCTGGAGTAACCTTGGGGTTGGAGGATGGGTGGGCATACCATTAGGCAAGGCCTCTTCATGGGCCCAACCACCCTGCCTTGTGGGAAACTATCAGAACAACAAGAGGCAACAGAAACAACCCTCCCTTCCCATCTACACCCGGGGTGGTGGTGGTGGTGAACTCATAGATTGTGGGGACGGAGCATTAATGCACAGGTGAGAATCACGCTGGGTGCAAAATTGGGATGTCAAAAGGTTTTTGCAGAGTTCAGCCTGGCTCTCTTGCACTTTCCCCCTTTGTGCGTTGCTTAGCGACATTTTCAATTTTCAATTCGTTGTGGGAGCTTAAGTTTCTCTTCCGGGCAGCCTTTTATTTTCCATTTTCTCTTTGATTCCACTTTACCCAAAAAANAAAAAAAAAAAAAAAACCCCACCAAATTTATTTATTTTTTCTTCCTGCTGCAAATAGGCTGAGCTGCCTGCCCTTTTAGAAAACTTTGCTGCCCTTTTAGAATCTCTTTGCTGCGATGAATTTGGATGCTGTGCGAAGACCACAGCAAGGGGAACTTGAAATACTTTTTGTAACTTCCCCTCCTTATACTAGACACCTTAGTTGCAGTGGTGCAAGCTAAGCATGCTTCAAGAATTTGTTTCTAGCATTGGAAAAGCAGAAATTTATATAGTTACACACCCAAATAAATCTACAAGAAAAAGAATTGACAGTATATGCATAATTTTGCATTTATTTATTTTGTGGTGTTTGTGTCGTATATGTTGGAGGTAGTGACCCTTTGTGATCTGTATGCAATAAAATTTCATTTTAATGTAGGCTGATTAGTGTGCATTTAAAGTAACAATAAAGTTAGTCTATTATTAAGTCTGCCAAAGTGTGCTAGAATTGCGGTACCTACAAATATTATGTTTTAAGGATGCCTTTTAGGCCCTGATTTATTTATTTTAGAAATATTGCAATCCACGTTTTCTCCTATTAGAAACAATCCCAATATGAAGTAAAATTAATTTTTTGAAAATGTTAATGTTTTACCTCTAAAAATATCTTTAAAATCTTTGGTAGTTTAAATTAAAAAAAAAAAAAAACTTTAAAGGGACCAAAATCTTGGTGGTACATCTTAAATCGAAGAGCTTGAGCAGGAAGGGTTATATCTGTTTTTCAAGATGTTCAAATTGTTGGACTCAAGGGGAGACTCTGATTTAAAAGAGCTGTCCCTTTTGGATCTTACCTATTTTGCAGGATTGTTTTGGGAAAAAGCAGCTGGAGAAGGGACACAGTATTGGTTATCCTGAAATTCTGGAGGAATCAAGAAGGTAACTTTTAAATATTTCACGTTAACATTTTACATTCCTTGGTTCATTTACTTGGGAGCAAATCCCATTTAATTCATTGTTGGGATTGTAAATGCATAGATTACATCTGTCATGCCCCTGTTGAAGACTGACTCCAAGGGGGTGGAGGTGTGGCTCCGGAGGTTGTGGAGGAGGCTGGGGAAGGACAGAAGCTGGCTGGGTGGTCAGAGGAAGACCCAGACTCATCCCTTCTCCATCCTAGGTCACGCAGGGAGGAGAGGATAAGGGAGAGATGGGAATGGCGTGGTCTACTGGGGAAGAGAGGGCCTTGATCCTCTTCATGGGCTGCAGCTGTGAGAACTGGTTAAAAGGACAGACATGTATATGGGCCAGTGCTGGAAACAAAGCGTGGAAATATCTCTAGTTTGTCATTCCTCTCTGAGTTTGCCGTCCTTCCCAGCGTGTGTTCCGATATCTGTGGACATCTTCAAGCCCTTATCTTGCCTGGTTCCCTTAATTGTTTCAGTGTGGTTTGTGTTGTTTTTACACTTTATAATTTATAAGCATTTTTAGTTTAAACGGCATTTCCTCCTTTCCGTAATTGTTTGTGGGGTAGTTTTTTTGTCTCCAGTCAAGGATATTTGGAGCTTTGAAGCAAAGTGAAGGAATAAAAGGGGTTTCATCTGTTTTTGGGACTTTGTTTATTTTGTATTCCACCCTGGGTCATCCCAACCTCTGAAAGATAGTTCTTTCCATAATATTTTGCAGTCGAATAAACAAGGGAAAAAGAGAAGGAAAAAGAAAAATACAAATACTCCTCAACTTACAACCATTTGTTTAGTGACAATTGCAAGTTACAAACGGTACTGGAAAAATGATTTATCACAATTTTTCACACTTATGACTGTTGCAGCATCCCATCGCCAGATTCAGATGCTTAGCAACTGACTCACATTTACGATGGTTATAGTGTCCCAGGATCATGTGTTCTCCTTTTGCGACCTTCCATGGGGAAGCCAGATTCCCTTAACAACCATATTATTAACATAACGACTGCATTGATTCACTTAAAAACTGTGGCAAGAAAGGTTACAAAATGGGGCAAAACTCACTCAGCAACGGTCTTGTTTAGGAACACAAATGTTGTGTGCAATTGTGGTTGTAAATTGAGCATAATTCCATGTTAAGCCAGGGAGCAACCTAATTTTTTTTTAATAAATAAACAACCTTTGAAGACAAAAGAAATCTAACATAATGTTGGATACTATGTTGATTAGAAGCTGGTGAAATTATCCAAAAAGTTTGCATGCTGTTGAATTTCCATGAACTGAGAAAAAAATAGTGCCATAGTTCACCCCACTCATGTGAGGTGGGTGGCTAGATAAATTTGATTAATAAGTACTTAAAATATCTGGAGGTGATCAGAGTTTTATTCCAACATTTTAATGTACGTTCTCTTTTAGAATCAGCTGTCTGTCTCTTCAAGGAAGAAAATTCTCTCTGCTGATCAGAAATGTTGCTGGTCCCTTTCTTGAGTGATTTCTTTCTTTCTTTTTTCTTTTTTTAACCGAAATCTTCCAACATTTGTGAGTCTCAACAGAAGGTGAGGTTCCTCCTCTTTAATCGTTTATTTTTAAAGAGGCTGCAATTGTTCACGAGCTTGTTTGGCTTGGAAATCCTCCTCATTGCAGCTTTGAAAAACTCCCGTCAGCCTCTTTCCTCCACGGTAGGTGGATGTTGCCTTCTGTGAAAAGTTAGCCGCAAAAATGGCTACCGAACTGAGGCCTGGAGGAGCCACTTTCCTCTCCTTCCAGAATGTTCTGGGGCACGGCGTGAACCCTGCAAGGAAGTCCGAGGAGGAAGCCCAAGTGAGGTCCTTAGAAGCCGACGGGGAAGGGATGGTCCCTCGAGTCATGCAGGTTGGGAGCATAGGAGAATTTCTAGGCTGGATGTCTCCCCAAGAGATGGTCCAAGGATCAGAAGAAGGTTTGGCTCAACGCTGGGAGACCCAGTGGCAGGAAGTCTTGAAGATGGTCCAGCTTCTCCCTTCCGGGTTTGGGACTTCACACCAGTCAAACTCCTGCGAGTTGCTCCCCAACATCAACCAGTGGTTGAATGGAGAAAGTGTTCCTCAGTTCTTGGTAGTCAACAACGGAGAGTTTCCTCCTCGGATCCTTTATGGTCCAGAGGTTGAAGGAAATAGGCTGATGAAGGAGGTACTTGTGGACCAAGGGGCTCTTTTGACTGAGGCTCTGCGCCAACGTTTTAGGCAGTACAGTTACCAGGAAGCTGAAGAACCTCAAGAGATTTGCAAGAGACTCCAGGAATTTTGCTGTCAATGGCTGATGCCAGAGAAGCACTCCAAAGAGCAGATCCTGGAGCTGGTGATCCTGGAGCAGTTCCTGGCTATCCTACCTCCGGAGATGCAGTGCTGGGTCAGGGACCGTTGTCCTCAAGCTTGTTCCCAGGCAGTGAATCTCGCAGAAGAGTTCCTCAGGAGTCAGAAACAAGAGATTAAGGTAACACTGGCCAACAAATTTGGGGAAATTGTTGACCTCCAAGATAAAATGCGTTAATTTGACATATTTTGATTAGATGAAATGAGAAAATAGGTGATAAAGGAGCTGGTTAGCTAAAGTTTCCAAGATATTTCCCAGTGAAGATACACAGGTGAGTATATTTGTCTACAAAGGAGAGAGGTGTCTAATGATCATTACATTAGATTAACAGAGTTGGAAGGACCCCACACCATTTTTCTTTTTTTTTTTTTTGAGTATATTTTT
>BHFT01070831.1:0-12539 GCA_004320025.1 Laticauda laticaudata | reverse complement strand
GATGGAACATTTTCTCGTCCGCTGTGTCCTTTTTACATACGTTTTGCATCCGTCGGCCAATGTGACAGGCCCTTAAATCCATTTCTGACAGTGTCATTTTAAAAGCCATCCTGAGCTTGCAAGAAAGTAGAAAGACACACTTAATGCCTTAAAAATCTAAATCTTCAAGATATTATACATGGCTTTCTCTGTGTATAATGATTAAAACCTTCAGATATTTGCCAATCTAGATTTCTAAGAATGTTGAAATGATCCCTCTGGAATCTTGAATCTGCATGGCTCGTTCTAATTTTGGCTCAAGTATCACTTTTTCAATTTATCTTTAGAATCTATGATTTTTCTCAATAAATTTTCTTCTTTCTGGAAAACTAGAAATCAGATTTAACTATGTCATTATTACTTCTCACATTGTTCTTCTTAAACATGAGCACTAACTTGCAGCATCATGTTGCTGTCATGTGACATTTCGCTACGTTTTTCCCTTTGCAGAACTAGGGTGGACGTGGCCTGTGCATGACACATCCAGCCCTCGGACTGCCAGTTTGACACTCCTGTCTTAACCAAAGGAGGGGGGGAAGTATCAGCAGTTACATCCACAATCCGGCAGCGAGTATTTCATGGAGCTCTTGAGATCAGATGACTTATATAGTCAATACTGGCAGAAATAATCGGGAAACTCTTCACACCAGTAGTTACCTGTTCAGTATTATCTGCCTACATACAATAGAGCTCTTTCTTTGGCCTATTTTACTTTGTTTTCCTTCCATATATTGGATGAAAGTGTAACAATACAAAGTTATTACAATGCTTGCAGAGAAAACCTGCCCTTCTGCCATGTAGAAACCTTAAGATTCCAGCCCAGATCTCTTTCAGTATTCTTTCTGAAGCAATATAGATTGTCCTTTTTAACAGCCATTCATTTGGCAACCATTCAGTTTTGGTGGTGCTGAATGAGTGATGGTAACAACTGGTTGTCATTGTTGTAGCTATTCAGTGGGGTCACATGATCAAATCCAGGCATTTGTCAACTACCTTAAACATATGACAGTTGTAGCATCCCATGATCATGATCTCTATTTGCAACTTTCCTTGCAGGTTTCTCCTAAGCTAAGTCAAAAGGCTGGCAGGGAAGGTTGCAAATCACTCCTGTAACTCACTGCCACTCCTACCATCTTTTCTTTTGAGCCCAGCTATAGAATTCAAGATTTGTGGGGATTTCATATTCTGTAGTGCCCATACACAGTTATCCCCCCCCCCCCCCCCCNCCCCCCCCCCCCCCGCTGTACCTCTACCAAACTGGTCATCATGCTCACACCATGGCAGCCACATGCTGGCGTGCCCTCCCACCTTTGTAACAGGCATCAGCACTTGGCAGCACTTACACCATACTGCAACAGCCACCCCTCTAATTGGCCCCATTCCATAGCACTTACCCACCGCTAGCCTGCTTGCAAACTGCCCAGGAATTGCAACTTCCTGCCAGCTTTCTCATTGACTTTGCTTGTTTGAAGCCAGTAAGTAGTTGCCAGGAGATCCTTACTTAATGACTTGTGATTCTGGTTTAACTATGGACTGTTGGGATTGCTATTGCTGGGCAATATAGGCATATAACATACAGATAATCTTCGATTTACAACAGTTCATTGAGTGACTGTTCGAAGTTACAGCGGCACTGAAAAATAATCATTTTTCACACTTAGGACCATTGCTGCATCCCCATAATCACATGCTCAAAATTCAGACACTTGTCAACTGACTCATATTTATGACAGTCACAATGTCCCAGGGTCATGTAATCACCTTTTGTAACCTTCTGACAAGCAAAATCAATGGGGAAGTCAGATTCATTTTACAACCTGTTACTAACTTAACAACTGCAGTGATTCATTTAACAACAATGGCAAAAAACGTAAAATGGGAAAAATTCACATAACAAATGTCTCACTTAGCAGCATAAATTTTGGGCTCAATTGTGGTTGTAAGTTGAGGAGTACCTGTAGTGTTTTACAATTGCATTGCTAAGCAATGAAAATTCTGGCCCAAATACTGTTGGTAAATGAATTCTACTTGTAATGCATCCTATTCTTATACGTTTATTTGTTAAAAACCTGTGAATGAATTTATTTACTTTTTACTGTTATGACTATAACCATAACAACTTTAAAAGAAGTGCATAATATTTTCAGCTGCCATTTATTTACACAAGAAAACTTTGTCCTACTTTTTGGATTATATAAATATACAGTATTTTCTTAATATTGTTTATTTTTTTATCTCTTTATGTTACATTGACACCAAGAAAGTATCTTATTTGTGTGTGCCTGTGTGTATTAAATGTATTGCCACAAATGACATAGAGTGACACATTTAGTAGTTCTGTAATTTGAAATTAAAATAGGCTTTCCTGTCTTATCTATTCTTATCTATTGTAAATAAAGTCTGTTTTCTTACCATTGAAATTAATTGCTGAGATCAGTATTTTCTTATCACTTTAATGGCACATCTTTACTGCTTGTCATTAATAATAAAAATTGGTCAAAGTGATCCTATTGGTTAGTATTAATTCTTAATTGCAAAGGTAGAAAACAGAAATGACAAAAGACAGCTGCTTGCATCATTCTTATTTCTCCCTTTAAAAAAAGAGAGATTAGATTTTTACCAAATTTCAACTCAATTTTTTTTTTCGTTTTGTTTTTTTTTCTCTCTTGTTTTTATTTTGATCTTCATGATTATTTTTTTAAATCCTGCCTGGTGCTTGGCAGTTCAGTAGAGACCACATGTTTTGTTTACAGAAAGTTTTAGGTTCACTCCTTTATGCTATACCCTGTTTATAGGATAAAAAGGAAGGGGGAGGGAAGAATAGAATAGGAACAGAATAGAATAGAAGCTGGAAGAGACCTTGGAGGTCTTCTAGTCCATCCCCTGTTCAAGTAGGGGACCCTATACCATTTCAGACAACCTATCTAGTCTCTTCTTGAAAACCTCCAATGATGAAGCGACCACAAATTATGATGGCAAGCTGTTGTTCCAGGGTTAATTTTCTCACTATTAGGTCAATTCTCCTTAATTCCAATTTGCTCCTTTCCTTGATTAGTTTCCATCCATTGTTTCCTTCTAAGACTTTGCACAGCCATAGTATACCTGATCTATCTCTCTCTCTCTCTCTCCCACCCACCCCCCTATATATTGGAGGCTTTCAGTGCAGCTTGGCTTTGCGTGAAAGGACGGCTATTATCTATTAGGAAGTTAAAGGTTTCATCTGGGTTGCCTGCCGTTGCGGGTGGTTTGAGCTGCGAGGTATCAGCGGGAGTCTATTTGTGCCCACGTGGGATAATACCCAAAGGAAGCTGAACAGCCACACATGTAAGTTACCCGCTCGAAAGCCTTAAAAAAAACAAAATCTATATAATACTATATATATGTGTGTGTGTGTTGTGTGTGTGTGTTGGCGCGACCTGTTCAGCTCTCTTCATCGCACGCGAGTGATCTAATCACCACGTCATTAAGTCTAGTCGTCGTCTATCAAAGGTGGGATGATAATAGCAACGTTTCAACGCGCAGAGGAATTCAACGACTTCTGCCACATGAGCCGCATTACACCGGCGTACCATCATGCGAGTGTTGTAATAGTGCTCGTAACAAGGTCTCACAAGCCGTTGGTTTTAAATTTGAGACTAGCCTATCCTGATTGGTTGGGAGTCTTTTGGTCTCTTGATATTATTGCACTTGGAGTTTGTTTGATTAACCGGGTGTTGCTAGGGTTTCGTCTGTCTGTTTTGTGGCTTTGATTAGCTGGCAAGACTGGAGGCTTTCAGTCCGCCAGCTTGGCTTCGCTGTGTTTGGATTCTACCGGAACGGACTGTTAATCTTTCATTAGGAAGCCCTAGGTTTCATCTGGCGTGCCTTTTTTGAGCTGGACCCGGCATCAGACCGGTAAATAGAATCGTATTGTAGCTAGGTGTTTGCCTGAGCTCTGGGGTGTGAGAGCATCTTTTCTATTGAGAGTGCCAGGCTTCCAACCCTGATTGACGAGTCTGGGAAATCATCTCTCTCTATTCATTGTTTTCAGTCCTTTTTTTCAGATAAAAAACTCTATGGCTATCTCTGATGATTCAGGCTAAGGGGTTTCTATAGTAGGCTCGCGGTTTATTGGAATTGCCATTGAAGTTGCATGAATTGTGAAATCTCTTGGCTGTTTTCAGTAGTGTTGGACTAGTAGAGAGAGGTGTGTTCCAGCTTTTTTATGCATTTTTGTGTTATCCAGGCGAACGGAAGTGATTGTTACTATTCTTCTATTGGTCTGTCCAATCGTTGTGGCCGGGGCATGATTGCACAGGAACTTTGTATATGCCTTGCGTGATTTTCCAGGCCAATTTTGTCTTTTGGGGTTTTAAGGTATGGCTGCTATTTTTTTTGTCGTGCTTTGAAGGCAGTCGTTGATGTTAGATGCCCTGTGTAGTATCTGTACTCTGATAGTGTCTGTTGAGTACCTCTTATGTAGGGCAGCAGCGACAGCTGTTCCATTAGGGTCTGTTGATCTTCTAGTCTCTGTTATTTCTTGTGGTGTTTTTTGTGGTTATTCGAAGGCTGCCCGGTGTATTTTGTTGTGTTGTGCGAAGCCTGGAAGCCATGGCTGTCACCATTATACTTTAGTTCAGGGTGCATAATAGTTCAAGTTTTTCTTTATGAAGTTGTGTCTTGGTCTGCCAGGTGTTTAACGGTCCTCTGGTAATTAGTGTTTTAGCCTGCGAAAAATTTGTATCGTGTGGCTGGGGTGTGGTGGGATTGGCGCTTTGAAGTAAGAAGGGTAAATTATGAAGTGGAGATGTGTTTAACAATAGTAACAAGGAAAGTGTTATTATGCGTGTGTCCCAGTTGCCATCTGTTCTTTTCGTAGATTAAGTTACATCTAGGAATGTAGTTGTTTGTTTATTTCCTTTAATTTCCGGATGGTGACTTGATTTAATGGAGAAGGTGTAAGTGCTGGTTTTAGGTTGCTGTTAAAGGATAATGAGTTTAGGTTTTCTAATGCTCTCTCTCTCTGCTCTTTAAAATTGCTACAACTTTTAAAAGCACTACCAATGACGTGGATCAATACCCATATTTGTTTTTAAGTTTTCAACGCCGAGGTACTTACATCTGTGCTAGTTTGTCAGCATTCCTTTGGATATTATCAACCACGTCCATTGTTAGTGACTTTTAAAGTTGCTAGCAAGGTTTCATTTCTTTACAGTGCAAAATCTCATCTGCCATCATTCACTATAGTATAATTCCCCTAGGTATAGTTTTGTAGAGGTGAGCCTTATGGAGCTGACTAGGTTGTCTATAGTGCGGGTTTCCTCTTTCTGTATACTTAGGAAGCGAGAACCATACAGCCTATAGCGGCATCTGGATGATTTTTCTCTGGTTTATGATTCTCTTGCCTGGATTTCTTCGCTCGCATGGGGCGGTAAGCTTTTATTTTTGGATCTTCTGGCAATTGCAAGTTTTTCTCTAAAGGTAGGTAAGCGTGTGCGGTGGTCCAGTTGTAGGGGTTTGTATGTTCAGGGTTCTTGGAGTAGCGGTTGGTTAACTTGGTTAACCACTACGACCATTTAGTCAGCCTCCATAGCGCCTCACCTTTCTACAAAACTTAGCCAAATTTCTCGCGAGCCCAAACCAAAATTTACAAGTACCCTATCCTAAGAATCCGAAATCAAAAACCACATGTAAGAAACTCATCCAGTTCATGCGGAGATCTATATTTAAAGAAACAAACTTACAACCCACTTAGCGACCTACTAGAGCTTCGGAACAATACTTCGCTCTTCACCCTAGAGTGCCTATAATCTCTACTCAGCCTTGACCAGGCCATCCAAAACCAAATTATCAACCCCCCAGAGTACATCCCTAGATTTCTTACCAGAGCACGTGCCCTATCCAATTACATACTTCAGGCCTAAATGGTTTCAAAAATACAAACAAATAGAATGTTGAGGCGAACCCATGCGGATCACCCTCGCGTCCTCTATTCCTTACTAACATTCGCAAAAACATCATACACATGGAAAACCACTTGAAGTAACACAGAGCTCTGAAAAATATGATTCACGAAACCCAAAACTCATGTCTTGGCAGATACGTAGATACAACCTTCATGGAAATCTGGAGCATTCCGCGACGGGAAAGAAAAAACTGAAAACAACTTCCTCACACACCTCCAACAGCCTACACCCAAAATACAATTCAACTATGCGAAACAGAAGCCAACAATCAAACTTCCCTTTCCTTAATGCTTAAGTGCTACAAAAAATCCAATGGCTCCCTAGGACACACCATCTACCAAAGAAAACACATACAAACCGCTATGGCGTACATGCACTCTCACACCACCAACCGAACAGCACAGATCAATCCGCCTAGCCAAGACACATCCATTAAACAAAATGCTTAGCCGATAACTACTGACTGGTATGAGAGCAACACTTACAAAACCGAACTGCACACTCTCACTAATGTATTACAGCCAATGGAAATATTCCCACAAATACAATAGAATTACCTCCATGCCTTTAATCCAAAATGAACGCGCCAACAAAACCAAGACAATGGAGACGAACGAGAGAATGCATAAGCTCCTCCTTGCCCCCATATATAAAAGGCGACTACAGTACAAAATCAGCAAAGGTCCCTCCTAAAACACAACATAAAACAGAACTCTGCACAAACCAGAAAAATATCACCATCCTAAGAAACCAAAAGACAAAAATCGAGTTAGAAAACCAAGATGTATACGAAATCCCTTTGCACTGCCTTGCCCCACTACATGCATAGGACAAACTAACATAAAAATTACTGTGCACGCATGAGAGAAACACAAAACATCAATCATGAAAAGAAAAACCTGACCTCTTCCCTGGTCCAACACCTCAAAGCCACAGGACAAAATGAAATGCACTTTACCATAATATAGCCAGAACATCGCCAAAAGCCGAACACTTCAACCAGAACAAATAATCAGAGCAAGCCATAAAGAGATA
Source organism: Laticauda laticaudata (assembly GCA_004320025.1). Lineage (NCBI taxonomy): Eukaryota > Metazoa > Chordata > Lepidosauria > Squamata > Elapidae > Laticauda > Laticauda laticaudata. The sequence goes on along the minus strand of BHFT01070831.1, from coordinate 5,520 downwards.
GGAATAAACAAAGCCCACTACAGCCATGAATAAACGAGATGATACCTCCCGGTCCTGAGCACAACATTTGGAAAACCTGCCCTGCATATAATAAACGGAGTAGCCAACATGAAGAATGACACCAGACCCACACCCAACAGGAGTGCGCACACAAGATGCTCGAGCCACCACAAAACTTCCACGCAGAAAAAAGATCATCACACCCAACACAGCACAAAGAGGAGAACACGACCTTATTACGGAACAACAGAAAACCATAACTGCAGCTGCAACCGATCTACCACTTCTAACCCCTACTGACACACAATACCCAAGAAAAGCAAACTGACCAACCCACCATGAAGATGTGGCACCGACAATTCTTGTACGAACACGAAGCCAAACAACAAGATCACAGCCTCACCAGCTCAAATCCCCCAGCCAACTAAGACTAACCTGCAGCATAGCCAGGCCCCCACCTAAGCAGAACACCACCCCAGCCAATTCAGAACACAGCCAAACCCCATTGATCCTTAGACCAATTCTTACGAAGCACAGCCAAACCCCCACCCAATCAAAGTCACACCGGCAATGTCCCACTAGCAGTTAAAAGGAAGAAGCAGCTGCAAAGCTCACATTACTCTGAGAAGCCACAGAGCTGAAGAAACAAGCCTGACCAGGATGCAAGAATGAGACTTCATCGAAAGTGAAACCTAGATACTTTGGCCAATCTACGCGGGGAGGAATAAAAAACCCGATAATAACCAGTAGAAATCAAGCTACAAGTTGAATGTGGGATAATACCCGTTAAGGAAGCTGCACAGCAGCACACATCACACACATGAGCATCACTTACACACACTACTACACAACACCACACACACACACACACACACACACACACACATATATCTCTCACAGCATGGCTTCTACATTCCTTCTGATTTCATCAACTCATGAATGGTGTTATGTCTTTTCTTAACATGGTCACTTACTTCCTTCTTCCCCCACTCCCACCTTTTTTCTGGATGGGGTGGGATGGTGGTGGAATAGACCTACTTATTTGACCTTGCTGCTTGGCAGCATGCTTCTTCAATACTCTGGCAAGTGAGAACCATTATTTCTCAGTAAAAAATGTTACTTTTATAAATTTTTGAATGATACATTTTTATAGAGAAGTGTTTTCTTAGCTTTTGGATTTTGAGTTGTTCTATATATCCCAAACTATAATAATATAGGTTCTGGGCATTCTTTGAAAGAATTCAGAGTTCCAGAGCTTTATATCACAAGCAGATGTTTAATCAAGGTATCTAAGTAAGCTGGTGATGTTTTATTTTTCCCAGATGTCTTCTCATATGGAATTTTGGAACTCTTATGACACATTACTACTCGGCATTTGATTTTGGAGGTTAATTTATTTTGGTTTCCATATCTGCCTTTTGGACCAGAATTTGAGGCTGCTGTATTGGCAGTTCTAGAGTTGCTCTCATGGCTCTGCAAAGTTGTTTGGATTAGGAATGTTTCTTTGCTAAACATGAATTTCCCTTTCCGATGTAACATATTTGCTAGATTTTGTCATGGTGAGGTGGTTTCCAATGAGTTAATCTGTTGAAAATGCTTTGTTATTCATGCCTGGCTCAGGATTAATAATTCTTCAAGAACTGGTATGAGTCTTACAAAATTGCCAATTTAATAAAAGGGCTTTCTTAACTGCAGAACTTAGAGAGTTTTCTCAAATTAACCCCGGGTTTCATGCCTATGGTTTCAGTAACCAATATCCTTCAATTACAGAAAAATACAAAAATTGTTTATATATGCTCATATCAAATTATCAATGTCTGCAATTAGTATCTCATATTCACCCAAAGTATTTGTATTGTCACAGAGAATACATAAAGCAGATAACTTTTCTTTTAAAAAAAAATTCATAACATTTTCTTTAGAGGGATTATAATAAACAAGATTCTTTTTTTCTTTTTTTTTGCATTGGTGAATATACTAATTTTCACCAGGTGGTAGAAGTTGGCTGAGAAGCAGCTTTCTAAAAGTTCAGTATTGAACTCTGGGAGCAGGGTGCATTGGATGAGATTCAAAATGTATGCTTTGGGGCAGTGAGAAATTGAAGAAACTAAAGTAATTAGTATGGGAAAACATGGGAGAAAGTTAGATGGGTGATCTTAAAATATACTTTAATTACTGTATTGAAAATGTGTGCTTTGTTTTTTGTTTTAGGCCACTTTTCCGTGGAAACTCTGATGTTGATCAGCTAGGAAAAATCTTTGAGTAAGTACTAACTTCTTGCATTTTTTGTCAAGGTCATTTGCCATTTTTTGTCAAGGTCATTTGTTTTGTTTAATAAGTATACAGTATTCACTTATTTTGTTACACAAGAATCCAGATTACTGCTTTTAAACTGATTTACAATGTAGGTATTCCAAGATTATTGGATCTGGAATAAGATGTATGTAAGTCCCACTGATAGCAGTGAAATATGATTAGACAAAAATAATTTCCATTGTTTTCAATGGGAACTGCATACAATTAACTTAGCCAACCTAGTGTATGCTTCAGTGGAGAAAATTAGATCTTCCATTCTCAACCCTTCTTCAGCAAGACTTTGTATTAAAGTCTGAGTATATGAGGCCACTAAATGTTTCTGCTTTGTTTAACTTTTTAATAAGTTTTAATTTTTAAAGTATTGCCAGTATTGTTGAAATGTTGAATCCTGCAAATATTAAAAGTCATGCTTACTCTTAGAGATCCTTCATAATTTCAAAAATGTCAAATACAAAAATCAAATATAAATCAATTCTATACTGCAGTCAGATTTTCATCTGTGTATCAATATACATGAAGCAATGCTGTGAATGAGGTAGTATATTCAATTAAGTATTCTGGTTTCTGGTCCAGTAAACCATATGAATGCAGAGGTTCACTTTTATATATGGATTCCCTTATAGGATTAGATGAGGTGGCATTTGGGAAGATGGTATAAAGAGAAAAGGAGTGAAGGAAAGAAAAATCCTTTATAGTCTTCCTAACTTTGCTTTGATTTTTGCTGTTCCACATTTGAATATATTAAATTCTCAATGTTTGCCAGACAAAAACTATATTTATTTTAGTTTCATTTGGCATATTTATAATTAAATTGAGTAATATATTAGATAAAATATCTCGTATCTATCTTCTCTTTATAAGCATCATTCATTCTGAGTCAGGACTAGATTGATTCATTTGGAAAACTTTCTTCTAATTTTTAAAAAATCAGCAAAAAGGAAATGGTTCATTTGTTTTTGGGCTAGTGCAGGGGTTGGCAACCTGCAGCTCTGGAGCCACATGTGGCTCTTTCATCTCACTGCTGCGGCTCCCTGTTGCTCAAAATATGTGTCACAACCGCCAATGTGCAACAACTGCTGGCATGCAATTTATGGAGCTTTTTGACCCCCAGTAGGCAACCATAGATAAATCCAAGAAAAGAAAAGTTTCAGAAGAAAGCAGAATATTTAATTCAACTACATATGCTAGTTTTGTGGCTACTCAGGAAACAGTTAGGCACAGGAAGGGTTTTATAGCTCTGTGTTGTTGTTGTTTTTTTTCTGTGGGAAACGGGTCCAAATGGGTCTTTGAGTGTTTAAAGTTTTTGATCTCTGGGCTTGTGCTAAAAAGGCACTAACCTTAAAAGGGCACTAACCCATTGAGTTCTCTTTAGCCATGAGAGCCAGCTGGGAGATTCTGGACCAGTCACTTTCTCACAACCCAAACCACCTCACTGGGTTGTTGTTGTGGGGAAAACAGAAATAGGAAATTGCCTTGGATATTTTTGCTGCCTTAATTTATTTGTACATATAATAAAGATGGTGTGTGTATATATGTATGCAAATGTGTGTGTGTGCACGCACATACACTCACCCCTATCTATTTTCTCAATATTTTTATTTTGAATTAAATGTTTTCAATTGTTGGTTTTGGTTTACATTTCCTGTACTTTACACCATGCTATGTGAATCATCAATATGGTTAATTTGTCATGCACTGAATAGTTTTTCCTGTGCAACTTTTTAAAAAATCAGATTCAAATGGTTTCCTTTTTCAGAATCTGGCAGTTATGCTGTAGTTTATTTATGTCTAGCTTTAATGCATTTACTCTATTTTTATAATACAAGAAGTATGGCAGTCTTGCTGATTTGTTTTGTTTTTTTGTTAATAAGATGACACATTATGGTATTTCTGGTCAGTAAATGTCAAGGACAAGAATAGTAGGAGTAAAATACCCTGTTTTGTGTGTTTATACTTGATGAAACTACCTTCATAGAAAAGAAGTTATTTATTCATTTATTAATCAGGAAAAGCAAATGCAAGTGTGCGTATTTCTTATTATACAGATTATAAGATGATACAGGAAAAAACTCCAATGGTTCTAGCATTCTAAACTAATAGTGATTTTTCTTACTATACAATGTTTCCCTATACTTTTTTAAAATGAAAATGCTACATATATTTTAAGATGGAATTCATCACATTTTCTACATATTGGAATATGCTAATCAAAGGAATATTATAGTACATGAAGTTATATAACCAGTATATAATGCAGAAAGGAAATGGACCTTCTTTTTTTTTACATTTGATATAATATAAAGTTTATCGCCATTTTCATTATTTATATCCAAATATTCTGATGGAGGTCAGCATTTCCGATATTTAGATTGCAGCTTCCTTCATGCCAATGACTGGGAGTGATGGGAGTTGTGATCCAGTCCAACTGGAGAGTGCCAAATTGATATATAATTCAGATTCAAATACATTTATTTAATTTCTCTTGGATGATTTATAGAAATAAAGTACTGTATTCTAAGGATATCATGCAATAAAAATGAACTTTCTTGGAGCTAAGGATATTCAATATATATAAATTATAAACACACTGTGTAAAAATCTAACAGCAGTACACTTCTGCTGTGCTGTACACTGTAGTCGTTCAAGCTTAAGATCTAAACTTTTATAAGTGAAATTTTGTAAAGTATTTAATCTTAGATTTATTTCATTGACATAATTTCTATCAATAAAGCTAGTTATAAAAATGAAAGTAAACAGAAATGCTAATTTATTTCCAGAGAGCTTTCTAGAGAAAGTATTATGTAATACAAAGAAATTTTAGTTTTACAACTACTTATATAACAGTTCCAAAGAACTCCTGCTTATCCTGCAGTTTGCCTTCAGTACTGGCAAGGATCAGTGAAACCTCATGTGGCTCTTTGGTAGTCAAGATTGGCACATTGTCTACCAAAGGACAAATATTCCACTGATGGTGTCTTCACAGTGTCATTAGTATAAACTGCCAAAAAAGAAAAAAAGAAAAGAAATCATTAAAACCTGAGGGATGCTGCACCCTTGTGGTGCATAAGTGTTTAATTCCAAATCATCAGATATAACTTGTGTCTTGTATTATGCTAATACTAACTGCCATTATAAAGTCTATGTATTGCATTTAAAGCCCATGTCACACCGAACCAACGGATGCAAAGAGGATGTAAAACGGAC
>BHFT01070821.1:0-19714 GCA_004320025.1 Laticauda laticaudata | reverse complement strand
TAGATAGATAGATAGATAGATAGATAGATAGATAGATAGATAGACAGACAGACAGACAGACAGATAGATAGATATAGATATTGTGTGTGTGTGTGTGTTTCAGAAAAACATGATGTGATATATTACAAAATTTTGGAGTGGAGGATGGAAATAAGAGTTGATGAATAACATTATAATGAGTATATGTGATATGATTTTATTATATTTAGGCAGGAGGAGGAAAACAATCTCTGAGAAATTGAAATTTCTATATTATATTGACACAAGGACAAACAATTCAAACATAATTCATCAGTGTTGATACTTTCAAACACATAAAACATTACATCTCCTCCTTCAATCCACTGCACAGGCTGTAAATCTTCAAAAGAAAAAGAGTTCAATGTCATTTCAGCCACTGTAAGCTACAGTTTACAACAGAAAGATAAAAATAGTCACACTGTCACTGACATCTACACCACTTTTCTACCGCAGTATTTCTGTGTTCTAATTTATCTTTGTGGCTGAAGAACAGGCAATCAATTGTAAGCAACAAATGTGGTTTGATTCTAGTCAGCAGCATTTTCTGTACCCTTCAAATATATGTACATATTTACACACATTTTCAAGCCAATCTTTGATAAAAAAATATTAAGTCTCAAAAATAAGTTCTCTAAGCAGGTTGAAAAATGTATATAAGGTTCTAGGCAGATTTTAAAATTATTTTTAAGTTATGCTAGGCATGATAACTTGAAAATAATATTAAAATCTGTCTGGAACCTTATACACATTTAAGACACATTATATTTTCATGATTTCGCCTTTATTTTAAAAGTATGCCCTGCTTCCCCCGACCAAACAGAAAAAAAAATCGGCCTCTCTTGTTGCATCAAAAGGGCATTTTATCAGAAAACATATTAAATAACTTAATGAGAAGCTATTTTGAATGACATTTGTTCTCTTTTGTTCAGATGTTTTAGATATGGTTTCATTATTATTCATTATTTCCAATTACAGAGTTGTCCACAATGCCTTAGAAGTACCCATTTTTTCTGCTAAAGTAAGTAATTTGTCTTGCTGATTTATTTCCTTGAACAGATGATGATGATGACGATGACAATGATGAAGAGGAGATAGGAAACTGCTTGATATTCTACTATTTTTAATTTTTATGCTGATTAGTCACACCAAGAAACATTATAGTTATAGAAGGGTATAATTGATTGGGAATATATTATTTCTGAAACCAATTCAAAGTGTTTGATGATATTTAAGGTTTTTTACAGCTCAGAATGAGGATATTCTCATCAACGCTGCCACGAGAATCCAGGAATGGGTTAAGCTCCTCCTTCTAACGTCATAGAGCTGAACCATTCCTGGAATCTCTTGCAGCATAGATAGAAAGGGTGTTCTCAGGTAATTATACCAATGCCCAGTTTATGAAAACCACCAGTTTTAGACCAGTAACTGTGGTATGCTTCTCAATGTCTTCAACAGAGTTCAACTTTTGATCATTAGATGAGCACAATAGGTCTAGACATATGAAACAAGGTGGTTGGTTAATGAACACTTGTTCAGTGACCAAAGTTACAACAGTACGATCAAAAGAACTTTATGATCAATTTATGACCATTTACAACATTCACAGTTTCTCTTAGTCACATGATCATCATTACAATCAATACCTGATGTTCAATCTGCTGCTTTTTCTTTTGCTCGTCCATTTTCCCTTTTTATTTTTGTAGCTTTTTCAAATATAAAGTGTACTTTGAATATATAATCAAGCACAGCATAGATGTATCTATGCATAAAATAATAAATATTTTCCTTTCTTTTCCAGCAGATTGTTGAAACTGAACTGCTTATATAATCATAGCCATAACTAGCTTGATTCAGATGTACGAACAAATCAATGTTTGGCATTATATAAATATGACTGATTAACTAAATACTACTTTTGTGATTAATTTTCTTATTCCATGTGCTCTAAACCACAGTTTTAAATTTGGAACCAATGCAACAGTGACTTGCTCTTGTACAACAGCATAATATAATGATATATTCATTATTCATCATTCAATCATATAGTAATTTTGCTGGTTTAATTTCAGCGGCAAAGGAACTACTGCATGTGATAACGAGGAACACATGAACCCAGGTTCATTTACACATTACTATCCAAAATTTTATTACTGCAAATAATGTTCAAACATTATGAAGATGCCATTAAATTGTGTACCATCAGTAAATGTCACCAAGAACTGATTATATAGTATGTATAATTGAAGAATGGAGGATTATATCATAGCAAGTCATTAGATTCCAAAAGCAAGTCTTAATTTCCAAATTACAATTTTAGCTAGATAGAAAATACTGTTGAATCAAAAATACATGTAATGCTCCCTCTTGCTTTATTCCACAACTAAATACCAAGTATGGAAGCTTGTATATGATTATATAAAAGCCAAATCTAACGTATTATTTGTCAATAAATTCCATTACACTACGGGAGCAATGAAATAGCTCACTTCCCAATTATATTGCAGATTTCTATCACACCGAAAGCCTTTTTATAAGCACAATGACCAATCTTTGCTTTATCATAGTACAAGTGTACATAACTTCTGAGCAGAGAAATCATCCAAAGCCTGTCAAACAGAATCTTTACATATCAAACAATCAGATATATGAACTGACAGAGACATATTCAATTTCACATTCACTTCAAAATCAGTGCTGGAAACGTGCACATAAAAATGTGCAGTATGAGCAGCAATGCATGCCCAAATATGTTGCTCATGTCTTCAGGGCAAGAGTATTCTGCTATTAGCACCAGTTGCCACATAGGTGTCAAGCAAGCCTCTATAGGAAGGGCACTCCACAACCAAAGTGCTGCTTCTGAGAAAGTTATTTCATTATGTATCTTCAATTAAAAAAATATATATAAGAAAGGCCTTAACAGATGACTTTAAAACATGAGCAAATATGAGATGAAATGCTTTTTCTGATGTCACTGATACTGGTTCAGAGGCAAAAACTAAAATAACCTTTAGTTTTAAACAAATAAATTGAAGATATAATAAAATTATGCCTCTTAATTTAATGAAATCAAACTGAGGAAATTGGACAGTTAATTAATGGTATAAACACACAAAAATTCAACAACCCTAACCTTCAATAATTATTTTCATGATAATGAACCAGATAATTGACTTTTAACCAATTTAATTATTTCAGAAAAATAAACAGATATTTCAAAAAAAAATCTGCTTCAATAAAACTTAAAAACATAAAATTTAGTACATCCATAAGGATGTGTTTTAATAAATAGTACATTGTTTCATTCATACCTTGGCTGCCGCCACTGAGAAAATGTACTCTTGGGGTAGGTCCTAGCATACTTCACTCATGATTTCCAGTCACCCCCCCCCCCCCTTTTCCATCTTAATAGCAAAATANCCCCCCCCCCCCTTTTCCATCTTAATAGCAAAATAGTGTTATACAGAGTTAAGTATTTGTTTCACTTTCAATTTAACTTTTTCTTCAAAATATTAATCTTGTGTGTGTGTGTGTGTGTGTTTATGTGTTATACATAAGAATTTCGATGATACAATTACATTTTTCATTGAATAAAAGTATGATATTATTGTAGAACCTTAATTTTATTTATATCCTGTATTTAGATATACATCACAGTGAATTAAAAAGAGCTTACTTCAAAATAAATAGAAGTAATATGTGCCCTAAGGCAAGATCTCAGTAAAGGCTATACAAGCTGAAATATTGTTGTTGAAGTCAACACATATGGAGGTTGCCTCAGTTGAAGAAATGTGCCCTAAGGCTGTATTCCAGATGATACTTATTTGAGAGAGTCTCACTGAACACTTTGGGCCTTCAGAGTACATATACAGGGCATAGAGGCTTAATGTTAGAAATGTCCCCCATTCGCAAGAACTTTTAAAAGCAGAATATAGCACATTGGACGACCAATATTGATAGAATACTTATACAAATATGACCAAAAAAATGGGGAGGGGGAATCTGTAAAGATTATAACCAAATTATGTCAGCAAATTTAGAGAATAATACAGTGGCCAATAGATTGGAAAAGCCTAGTCTTTGTGGTAATATCAATATAATTAAACTATGGCATAATATTCTTATTGTCACATGCTAGCAAAATAATGCTTGGGATCATCCAATACAGATTAGAGAGCTACCTGGAAAGGATAATACCCGATGTTAAATCTGGTTTGAGAAAAGATCAAAGAGTAAATGACAGAACTGCTGAGGAACACTGATGATTGAGAAAGCCAATGAATACCAAAAAGAAGTCAATATGCACTTCATTAAGTGTAGAAAATGATTTGATTGTGTCAATCCTGTCCAACTCAAGAATGCTTTCAGGAAAATTGGAATGCCAGAATACATCATGTATGATTTTGTCCTCATACAAAATCCATTTGGAGGTCAGGAACCATAGTCCAAATCAAATATGGTAAAACAAACAGGCTCCAAATTGGCAAAAAAATGAAAGAAGACTGTATACTCTCTCCATATTTATTCAATTCCTTATGCTGAATATTATGTTGAAGGAACCTAGACTGAAAGATGATAAGCAAGGTTTAAAACTTGCAGGGGAAAAAAGTAACATGCTGATGACATTACTCCGATAGTTGAAACTAAAAAAACCTGCAGTCTAGAAATATGTCCCAAATGATGGGGTTGCAATGAAGACCTTGAAAAAGATACTATAACATTTCTCTACCTTCAAAATCGGAAGTGTGTAAGCAATTCTGTAAACTGCATACAATTTCCAGTTTACAGCCATCACAAGCTAGATGTCTCCTTTTGCAGGAGATTAGCATTATAATGGAGATTGGCATGAGATATAGGATCCTGGCTGCCAAATTTATCTCTTGAATAAGGAGAGATCTTTGAAATGGCCCACATGACTCTGTACAGCTATTCCTCATTAATAAAAACCACAGGAACTGATGTTTTGTGTCACCTTATGACTTAAATAGGAGTTGAGGGTGGGATAATCCGTTCTTGGAATCATGAATGCAACCTTTTTTAAGGACAAGAAGCCTTACCATTTGCCTTTTTATTGCTTTGGAAATAAACACAAACACTGTGGACCCTTCAGAACACAAGTATTACGCCATAGTAATTTATCTTAAAAATCTTTAAATATGATTTTAAAGATGAGGGAAATGTTTTTTGAATCAAACAGCAAAAGGCTGCTTAGATTATTGATTTTTGGCAGTTAATAAAAAATTAAGAGTCCAGATGGAATTTAAAATCTATAATTTTAAATTCTTTTTGTAGGAATCTGGGATTGTTTGTGTTTTAAGTTAAAACAAGATACAATGGGACTTTTAAGGCTGGACAGTAGAGGGTAGTAGAGAATAAGAAAGGGTACAATTGGACGAGCAATGGTGCAAAATAATCTAACAATGGGTTTTCTGATGGAGATTTATGAAAAATGGTAGATAGATTGTTAAGGAAGCAACAGAAGAAGTAAAACTAATTTGGATAAGTATGAAATTAATTTGAATGTGGATATTTGATGTTTTATTGTCTAAAGGAGATGTATAATTACTAAACAAAAAAGTTATGTAAATAACTTTTCTGTACTGGATGTACAAAAGAAATCTTTTAAAATCTTGAAGGACTTTTTGAGAAGTGATTCTTTTAAAAAACCCAATCTTTTCTTACTAAATATACAAAAGAGCTATGTTAAAGTTATGAAAGATTTCTTGAGAAAGGACAAAAAAAGATGACAAGAAATCAAGCCCTGGGATTTTAAGGTGTTAAGAATCAAGATAGTTAAAAGCATAAGTAAGAAATACATTATTGATTTATTCGATCAAGGTTACAATAGATGTACCTGACAACATTTACTGGACTTTTGGTGATAAGGGACAAATTGTTTTGTAGTTAATAAGTAAGATATGAGGTGAATAGAATATATGTTGTAATTTAAGAGATTATTACTAAAATTGTGTCTGTGATGGACAAGTTGCTTTTTTCTTTTCTACACTATTTTTGTTTCTCTTCTTTGTCTTTTACGCTCATATTTTTGTAATTTATATAGTTCTTATTTCTCTATTTGTAATCTTTAAAGAATTATCTTAAGTTGAACAGCAACATGCAAAAAATACTAATACATACTTTAAAACTTGATATTGGAAAAACTTGGTTGTTGAGGAAAAAAACCTAAATGATTACAGAATAAATAAGTCAAAACACAAATGGCAAAGCTTAAATTACCTTATTTTGGGCACAAAGATCAAGTTTCCTTGATAAGTCTAGAACACTGTTCTTTCATTGAGACAGGCAAACTCTAAATTTGATATATAAATTAAATAAATAAATGCTGGGGGAAATGAAAGGAAAGATAAAAGATGGTGATCAGCAGAAAACAAATGTAGCATTGGCCTGAAGGGTCAGTGAATGACAGATTATCTGTCTATTTGGACACTAAAATTCTTTCCTAATTTGATGCCATATTTAATTAATTAGTTCAAACCCTCTGCCCTCTTTTACGTTAAAAATCTTATGCCTCTTTTTTTAATTGAACAAAGCAGTTTTGCTTGATTTTCAATTTACCCGCTCTAATAAATATTAATTTTTATTATATTAATTTTCTCCTTTTAAGTATTAGAATTGAATAAAATAAATATTATCTGATATTTTCTAGAAGTGATAGCATTTGGACTAATGCATTCAAGTATATTGGATAGTTCAATGTTAGTAGAATAAAACTTTGTGTATGTGTTTGTGTAAATTATGTTTATGGTGAAGAGAATATTATGTAGACTGTAATTCACTCTAGCCCAATCTTTTTCAGTATTTCATTATATCTACTGCATAAACTGGAAGAAAAGAAATATTATTTTATATTATATTCAACATGTATGAATGCTATTGTTGATTTGAAACTCATGTCTCTGAAACTTTTTTACTGTTATAAAATATAATATTTTCTTATTAAAAGGAAATAAAGTCTATTTTTAAAAGTAAAAAAAATCAAGAATCGAATGAATGCTTTTATTATTAATCACAAATTTTCTAATAATATTCTAGCATAGCACTTTGAGATTTCAGTTTACTGTTTAACAGTTTCAGACTAATTTTATTAACCTGCAGTACATCTGAGAGAATCAACCCCCTCTGGGTTTAATTAGAAGAAAATTCAATTTAAATCTAAATGTCAACAGTGGTTACTAATTATGGCAGGGCCTGGACGAGACACTCAGTCTGTAATCAGGCAATCCTACAGTTACAATTAAAGGGTTTCTTTTTAGAACATACATTAAAGACAAACACAAACAAACATGGGATGCAGAACGGGATGCTTTTAGTATAAACTAAAACCAGGCTTGCAGGTAACATTTGTGAAATTAAATTATAGAAATGACTGAAACATACAGCTGAATCATAAAGCAGTTACAAAACTAGGTCAGGGTCACAACCACAGATCATTGCTCCTGTAGCACACAAAATAAATATTCCCTCTAAAGTAGAAACCAATCTTTTGTTATGTCCTTTGTCAAGAACACCTTATTACAAAGTGTATTTATTTGCAGAGTTTTCATAGCTGTGAGCGGAGCTAAATTAATTTTCTTGAACTTGACTCAGTTACAATTCCATCATTAAAAAACAGATTCATTGATTTAAAAAAGGCAGAGAAAAAGAAAAAGCTACAGCAAATTGAAAATGTTTGTATGTGCATATTCCAAAAGCTACTCCTACGTTACCCCACAGTATTAAAACGAGATTAGACAAAATCTTAAAAAGTTTTTAAAATGCTTGCTGGGTTGGAGAAAAGATAACAAAGAAGAGTTTCAAAGAGTTTCAATTGGGCATTGCAGTATTTGTCCAGACCCTGAGAACATGAGTTAGGCAGTCTTGCCCTGGAAATTTCCCTTCCACCTGAATAGATGGTAGTGAGGCTTGGACTAATCTATAAAGCTACACTATAAATACTGTTGCCCCTCTTGACCTTCCTCTGAATAGTGTTTTCTGTAATATGGTATATACAAGGCTACCTACAATAGCAGCTCTCTGATGCTTATCATTACTCCATATCAAAGGGTGTTGTAGGGTGCCTCAAGAAAATATGCTGACATTTAAAAGCAAGTTCTGGAAGGAAACAGTTCTCCAATCCTTGATAAGTAGAGATTCATTCATATCTCTACATAGAGATATGTAGAGATGTTTCAATGGAACCAGCAACATAAACATAGATTTAAAAAATTCACTGCCCACTAATAAAAACAAATATTTTGTTTATGACAATTCAGGCCAGCATAAATGCATTAATCTTTAAGATGCCACAAACCCTTTTTGTGAATAATCTATTTTTTTTTTTGCTGCAACATTTCATTGCTGTGTAACTCCTTGCTCCCATAGTTTCCCATAATATTATTCATTTTCAATTCATGATATTATCCATATTATTTCATTTTCCCATAATATTATTCATTTGCATTTTAATGAAAATTCCATAAAGAAATTCATTAATATAAAACTACTGTTTCAACATTGGATTCATTTCCAATTTATGTTCCTAAATGCTATATTAATTATCTATATCACCTCTTACTTTTTTTAAAATAACAATTTTAATGTACGCCTGATGATATTTCAACTTTCTAGTAATTCTGATAGGAAAAGCTTGGCAGAAAAAGACTATGGGACAGTTGATTTGCACTGTCAAATGTACAAATATGAGCCATCCAGCTAGTGATGAGATTCAAAATATTTTACTACCAGTTCTGTGGCTGTGGCTTGGTGGGCATGGTGTAGCTTGGTGGGCATGGCAGGCTTAGGGTTACTGCAAAAACTCCATTCCCACCCCACTCCAGGGGAAGATTATGGTAAATCCCATTCCCTCCCCACCCCAGTAACCTGCTTTCCAGCTCCGTTCTTCTGTGCAGGGCAACAAAAGAAGCCCCAGTCAATCAGCTGGGACTCGGGAGGCAGAGAATAGATAGGGGCAGGGCCAATCTGAGGTGGTATTTGCCAATTTTCCAAACAACTCAAAATTTCTGCTATCGGTTCTCCAGAACTGGTCAGAACCTGCTGAATGCCATCTCTGGTTTATTCTGAAAATTAACTACTACCTCTGCATCCAGCATATTAGTATGATGGTATCCTCAGACCAGAGCCAAACTGATTTAGTGGTTAAGATATCAAGCTAGAAACCAGGCGATCACACTTAGCCACCTGGGAAATCAAATTTTCTTGTTAAATTTTCTTTGCTAAGGAAAATCAAAAGATTTTCCTCCTCCACTGGTGGAAATCTGACAGACCTGCTATATTTTATGGCATATTATACAAATGCCCATGTTCTGATTGCCTGGTGGACAGATCACTCTATCTCCAATCATGGTAACAGACTGGACTCCTTTAGATTTGCCCGACCATCCAATGTTGAACCTTTTCTTGGATTCAACTGCTATTCACTATTTCAGCACTATTACGTCCTTTAATTGGGTGAAAGGATACCGCCAAATTTTCTCTTTCAAGCCAATTGACAGAAGGAACTGTAAAACCTGTTTTTGTTCCATTTTTCCCACTCCTTAAGTCGCCCCACAAAACATAAAGCAATTGGCATTTACTTTTTCGGCATTGGGGAGTATGTTAAATCATGATCCACAGATAAACACTTGCCCTTCACAATGGCCAAAGCAAAGGAAAAATCCAGAACAGGTTTCCTTAAACTGGCTTCCTTCCAGCTACCTTTACACAACAGAGAAAAACCTGAAGAGCACAAGCTCCAGAGTTTAATTCCCTTAGAAAAAAATCTTATGGTCTTTTATATTGAACAATCCAGTCCAGAAGAGAAAAAAAGAGAGAGAAAGAACACTGTTCAACAAAATAGAATGGTTGTGATTCAAACTATTACAGTTTATAGTCTAAGTGAATTTTCTTTTTTCTTTTTCATTTTAATGAACTTTAGCAATTTAAATAACTTAAAATAATGTCCTAAACCTATTCACAACATCACATTCTGGAGCCCAAGCAGCCAAATTAAATGCTATTTTGTTTTGTAAACAAAATAAATATAGACATGAATCAGAATTTCTGAATCTCATATCATGTTAGTCATATCTGTATCTATTTCTCATAACATTTTCAGTCATTTATTTATTTTATTCCAGAAAGACATCTTTATTCAATGAATTTCAGGGCAACTATGTTTTAAGAGACTGGCTTTTATGTTTATTCAACTTAAGACACTTGCCTCTGTCTGTTCTGAGGCATGCAGTAGTCATGTTTGTTTAATTGCACAGCTTTTGTTTTTATATACAGTGGAACCTCTAGTCAAGAACGTTTCCATTCATGACCAAATCGTGTAACGAACGAAAGTTCTTACCTCTGGTTGCGAACAGGTGCTCGGGTGGCAACCAAAGGGTGGCAATTTGCCCTTCCTGTGCAGCTTTTTTTTTTATGCTCATGCATTTCCAGTGACAAGCAAATTGGGTGACAACCGAATTCTCAGAATGGTTTATGGTCATCACCGGAGGTTCCACTGTATTTTAAAATATGGATGGGATTTGACAAAGGCCCTTTTACTAATATTCAATAATAGAACATAGCACTATACCTTTAGTTTCATTCAGTCATTTATCTTCTCTCTCCCTCTTCTTCCCTCCCTCCCTCTCTCTCTCTCTCTCTCTTTTTCTTTGGAGGATACAAAGAAATCCTATTTTTTTTTTATTTATTTGTCAAACATGTATAAGATAACAAGTATAGGTATGAACATAAACATGAACAAAAGAAGTAAATACAGATAAATGGGGACAGTAAGATGGGGATGGTAGGCATGGTAGGCACTGTTTGTATTGTAGAAAAAGTTTCTAAAGACGAGCAAGATTTTGCAAATTGACATCAGAATTTTATAGGATAATGTAGAGATCATTTATCCTGTGAACTGCTCCATTTGCCTCCTGCATATAAGAGGTAGAAAAATAAGCATAGTTGCAAATCATTTCTATTTCTACTGAATGTTTCCAACATCATTCAAAAACAACACTGTTAGCTTCACACTGTAAGAAGGAATGAACTTAAGCAAACACACAAGAAATCCAAGACCTTCAAATATGCAATGTTTACAGAAGATAGTTAAAAGTCAAGTCAGAGAATTCCAGCAACTCCTTCTGCACAAGGACAAGCCCTTTCTATGGAAACAATGTTTCAACCTTATTTGTATTTCATTTTTCTTCCTGTTCTACCTGACTACTTGACCGCCTCTTGTGAGTGGAATGGTTTGTTTCCATATTTGTTGCTGCTGTTTTTGTTTTGTACCAGATTTGTTATCATATTGTCTTTATCAGTGTTAAGAATTGACTCTCACAAGCACTATTATCCTTTTCTTCTTGATTTCTGTGCCAGTTAGTTAGATTTCTAGTTAGTTTTAAATCATTTTTGAGTACTTTCACCTTTTTTATATTTAGGCAAAGGATATCTAAATAAATAAATAACAACACAATTTTCTTATTTATTTATCTAAATCTACTTTTATTAATTTTTTAAAATTAAAATTATCTATTACCCTGCTCAAGTACTGTCCAGAGGAAGGAATATCTCAGATGGTATTTAAACAATATGCCCTCGATATTCAATAAATTGGGTGTTGTTTACCTGAATGCCACTTTTCCTTGTAGGCAGGACAGGTCAGGATGTGTGGTACTCTTCCTAATCTGCTTAGGACTGAGTCTGTGCAAAAGGTGATCAAAGGTGAAGGTGAAGTCCAGGTAGCAGCCCTGCAGAATTCTTCCATCAACGCCTGTGTTGCCCATGCCACTATCATAGCCTACCACACGACGAGTGGAATGGGCTGTAATGCCCGTGGGAACTGGCAGGGACCTGCTGGAATAGGCTTGAGCTATGCATGCCTTGATCCATCTACTCACAGTAGATGGAGAAACCATAACCCCCCAACGAGGAAGGTTGGAATGAACAAAACAGAGACTCCATCCTGTGGAAAACAGCAGTACATTTAATGTAAATTTGTCAAGCTCAGCACACATTCAGTGTGCCAAGTCTTTTCCAATTCATGGACCGGATGAGGACAGAAATCCGGAAGCACCAGCTCCTGAGCCCTGTAGAAAGAGGTGTCGACCTTTGGAATGAAAGCCGGGTCCAACCATAAAACCAACTGATGAGGATGGAAAATGCAGAGGTCAAGGAGAACCGAGAGAGCCACCAACTCCAAAACTCTCCTCGCCAAGGTAACTGCCACTTGGAAAGCCCCTTTCAGAGTAAGTAGATGAAGACTGGACTGTCAAAACAGCTCAAAACGAGGTTTTGTGAGGGACTGCAGAACCTTGGTCAGATCCCAAGTGGGGTACCTATGTACCATAGGAGGGCAAAGGTCAGTTGCTCTTGTGAGGAACCTACAGACCAAAGGGTGCTGAGCCAAAGATTCCAACTTCCCACAAGACAAGACGGACGAGATGGCTGAAACTTGCCTGTGGACAGTGTTGGGAGAAAAGACCCTTGTCCAGGCCAGCCTGTAAAAATTCCAAGACCGCAGCCACTGAAGCTTGTAGAGATGAGATGTTGGACTTAACACATTGAGTTGAGAAGGATTGCCAAATAGTTTCATAAATGCAAATTGTAGAAGGGCACCTGGAGGCCTGAATGGTTTGGATAACCTTGTTGGAAAGTTGGGTGTTTTTTAAGATGCCCCACTCAATTGCCAAACTGTCAGTTGTAGCCACTGGGACTCCGGATGAGAGAGGGACCCCTGGAGAAGAGAGACATCCTCCTCAGGAATCCGCCAAGGGGGAAATCACTGAAAAGCCCATCAAATCAGCAAACCAATGCCGGCAAGGCCAAACGGGACCACCAATATGATTTTGGCCCCCTCCAACAAGAGGTTTCAAATCACTGCTGGGATCAGTGACAAAGGTGAAAAGGTGTAGAGCAATCCAGAAGGCCAGCTGCAACATAAGGCATTAGTGCCTTCAGCTCCTTGGGAGAAATATCTAGTATAATACCTGGGCAGATGCGCATTAAGGGATAAGGCAAATAAATCCACAACTGGCAATCCAAACCTCAGGGAGATTTGCTGAAATAGGGAAGGATCCAAATGCCATTCAGTGTGGTCAATGGTTGTCCTCCTGAACAAATCTGCCCGTATATTATCAGAACCAGAAATATGCTCGGCTCTAATGGACAGATGTTGTTCCACCCACCTGACCAGGGACTCTGCCTCTGTCATAAAAGAAAGGGACCTGGTACCTCCTTGTCAATTAATATGGGCTTTAGTGGCCACATTGTCAGTCATAACCAGAAGATTAGATCCAGACACCTGGGAGAGAAACTTTCTCAGGGCCAAACGAACAGCTCTAAGCTCTAACCACTTGATGCTATGAGCCTGTTCCTCTTGTGACCACAACTCTTGAGCCCAGAGGGAACCTATATTGGCACCCCAACCAGACAAGGAATATCAGTAGTAAGGACCAGGCGGGATTCAAGCTTGAAAGACTGCCCTTTGGACATGGCCCTGGACAGCCACCAGTAGAAGGAAAGTAAAACTTGTTTAGACAACTTTACCTTCCTGGGTGAATGGCTGGACCCCACTCTCTAGAAAGGAAGCAAAAACCACTGTAAGGATCTGGCATGAAGCTTGCTCCAGGGAACAATGCCAATACAGGATATCATTTTACTCAAAATCTGAGAAAGAAGTTCTAAAGGGACAGAACTCTTGCCCAGAATGCCCCTAATCATCCCCTGTAGGCCGACCATTCTCTCCTTGGAGAGAAACACCTGACACACCCTGCTCCCAACTGAAGGAGGTGAGTAGTAGGAGAGAAATGGCTCTTTTTCCTATTAATGGAAAATCCCAGGCCCTGCAGAACTGAACTTGTGACTTGCAAATCCTGCTGTGCCCTCTGACAAGAAGAAAACATGATTAAAATGTCATCTAAATAAGATTGTAAATGGACCGGAAAGGTACGAAGGTTTCCTGCTAAGGGGGCCAAAATCTTGGTAAAAACCCTAGGGGTAAAAGACAACCCAAAGGGGAAAGCCCTGTATTGGAAATGACGCTCCTGATAACAAAACCTAACAAACCTCCTGTGGGAGGAATAAATAGGGACATGTAAATAGGCTTCTGTCAAGTTTATTGATATGAATAAGTCCCCCTGCCAAACACTCTCCAAGATGAAAGAGTGTGCATTTTAAAACGCCTGTACACAACAAATTTACTGAGTTGTTTCAGATCGAGAATTGTCCTTCCCTCCCCGAGGCCTTAGGAGTAACAAAAATTCTGGAGTAGAATCCCATCCCCTGTTGGTAGAGGGGAACTTCCTGAATGGCTTTGAGGTCCAGCAAATACTGGATGGCCGATTCCATCAGACTCTGCCTCCCAGCATCTCTAGATACTGGGCAGGAGATAAAAGAACCTCGGAAGAGTGGAGTAGAATTCTAGTAAAAGACCCGACCTAAGGGTGGACAGAACCCAGGCGTCTGAAGTAATACCCTCCCATCGGTCAGAAAATCACATGAAATGACCACTAAATGACC
Source organism: Laticauda laticaudata (assembly GCA_004320025.1). Classification (NCBI taxonomy): domain Eukaryota; kingdom Metazoa; phylum Chordata; class Lepidosauria; order Squamata; family Elapidae; genus Laticauda; species Laticauda laticaudata. The sequence continues at coordinate 5,185 of BHFT01070821.1, read as the reverse complement.
ACTGTGCACTAGCGCTGGCAACGGTGTGGGTGACTTCCTCCTCCTCGAAAGGGCCATTTAGAAGAAAACTGCTGCCTGCTCTTGCCTGAGAGGTCAGGAGGAGGTTCTGGGCTTTGATAAGCAGGTTTCGATGGCTAGTGGAAACTGGAAGTTGACTCTTCTCTGAACTGACAGTGTTTGAAATAGGGAGCAACTTGATGTTCCACTCTCTTTAAAAGCGAAGGAAGAATTTTTCTTTTGTCCTTGATCTCAATAAAAAGACTTCACCAAAGACCTTCTCCCCTTGGACCGGGGCAGATGCCAACTTCCATTTATATCTGCCATCAGCTTGCCAGTTGAGCAGCCAGCACATGTGCCTGGCCGCCACTGAGGAAGCAATGGCTTTCATGGCAAATCTGGCAGAGTGGCATCTGCCATAAATTCTGTAGCCGCCATCTTGTTTGTGTATTGCTGGTGGGCACGGACATCTGATGAGGGGATTCTCTCCCACAGCTGTTTCAGCCACTTGAGCGAAGTTCTCATTAAGAATGAAGCTGCTATAGAAGCCTTGACAGCCCAATCCACAGCCAGATGGGATCGCTGTAGTAACTGTTCCACTTGCTTTTTCTCTGCTTTAAGGACTTCCTCCGGGTCCGAAGGAGCAGACGAGGAGGCCAAAGCTGCCACCGGAGCATCAACAGTGGGGACATGAAGAGTCTTGGTAAGTTCAGGCCCATGTTGAAGAACCTGTGATCAGAGGCCAGTGGATTGGCCCTGTGGCAATTGCTTCAAGCTGTTTCTTGATTCAGGAACAGCTAAGGAGATGGAACCACTTCCTTCCTGACTTTGGGCTCATCAAACAGAACATCTGACTCCTCAGGAGGAAGTGTGGTCACTGCCTCATCATCTGCGTTTTCTTAATTTGCAGTGTTCTAGCCTTGAACAGTGAGGGGCTAAACAAAGAGTGTTTAAAACGACCTGTAAACACAGGAACCTCCTACGATGGGCCTTCATCTGCTGACATATTGGATTCTGACCGATCAGGTTCACCCACCAACAACTGGGTCAATGAGGCAACAGGAGCGAAGTCTTCAGCCAGCCCAGAAACTGGGATCCTGGATAAAGGGGTCTCGTTCTGATAAGAGAGCTTCATGAACTTGGGATCTCTCTGACAAATCAGAGGCAGCAGACAAATGTTGGCTCATTCTCTGCAAGCCTTCTGAGATGCCCTTCCTAATTGCCTTGTCTATCAGGATTTGTAGATTGATTAGGACATCTGAATCAGAAGGGTCATTAGGCCTGGCTGGAGAGGCAGTAGAAGAAAAGGGGGGTTCCACACCCTGTCTACTGTGCCCACGCTCCTGCCAAAGTGCCACATCTTCATGAAGATCCTCTGCTTGACAGTCACCTTCACAAGGAATGGGAGATGCATCTCTCTGGGACCCATCAGGGAAGCACATTTGAAAACTGGGTCTGGTAGAGAGTCCAGGCTCCTCCAAATCTACTTCACTGAAAGCAGCAGGAGAAGAGGGACATGCAGATGTTACTCAAGAAGAGGCCTGATGCACCTTGGCTATTTTCTTCTCAATTGCCTGATGGAACCTGGAAGGATTCTTCTTCTCCGCCCTTGAGGCCTTTTTCACAGACTGCTTCTCTTTGGTAGAAGCAACAGGAGCCACCTTTTGAGGCTTGGCCACTTTAGAAGCTTTGGTTTCCTTGGGGCTTCAGCCATTTTGGAGCAACAAGGCCAAATGTGGACTGAAAGTCCTGTGTCAGGAGGAGAGCACACAAAGGGATTTAAGAAACCATCTTCAGGGGAAATCTTCTCTATCCCCACACCACCACTTTCTTCTGTCCAAAAGCACTTCAGTGGAAAGATTTTTCTTCCTACTGGGACTCAAACCCTCCTGGGCCTGTTAGGGCAATACAGATAGACCAGACCCTGCTGGGAGCCCAAGGGTCCTGGTCTACTTCGGGATAGGGAAACCAATCCCCCACTGGGAAAATTGAAAATTATAGTGCCTACCATTTGATGTCATCCATAGCTCCAGAGGCAACTGATGGTGACCAAAGGACCAGAAGTGGTGGAAAGAGGAAGTCTCTTCAAAATGGCCACCTGAGTCTTCAAAATGGCTGACTGTTTTCAAAATAGCCACCAGCCATGAGAAGTCTTCAAAATGGACACCAGGTTCATTTGAGGCTTCTTTCTTCTTCCAGGGAGGCACTGATCCTTCCCTGGAGCTTCATTGCTCTGCAGATGGCAGAGAATGGAGGAAAAAAAGACAACCCAAGATCAATGAGCTGTCTGCTTCACCGCGCGTGGCCGACGCCCATGCTCTCTGAAAATGGCTGTCCAGCCAAGAAACAGCTTTCTCTTTGCTGCAGAGCTCCTAAAATGATCCCAAAGCTCTGCAGAGATGGCGGAAGCCTCAGGCTGATCGAACCTGCGATCTTCAGCCCTGAGGGCTTACAACTCAGCTATTTGGCAGTCTCCCAATCATCAGCTGTGAAGTGGAGTGCCAATTTCAAACTGAGGAAGCAAACTGAGGCTTTTTTTCTTTTAAATAGAAACTTTTCCTTTGCAAGGTTGCCTTTGGGCAAAAAGCTCCAAAGGCAGGAGAGGCAATGCCACACGTCCTATGCTGCTAAGGACTGAGTAGAAACTGGGGAGGAATCACCGAGAGTGGACAGAGCTAGGTTAATAAACGTTTTGCACAGACTCAGTCCTAAGCAGATAAGGAAGAGTACCACCCATCCTGACCTGTCGCAGCCTTACAAGGGAAAAGTTATGTTGCAATAATTATTTTGAAATGTCTTAAAAATGTAGGAAAGAGATGACAACTCGCTTTTGTTATATGCAAAAGATTCCAAAATTCAACCCACAGAATCTCTACTTAACAAAAATAAAATATCTACCTCGTTACTATAAAATATTTTCAATACATATTCTGTTGTGATTTTACATGGGTTACTAAGATGAAACACTGATTTTGCAATTCTTTCCAGCTATGGAAATGAAATTTTCTTCTACCAAATAAAGCTTCTGGCCACCAGAGGAAAACTGTGAAATGACCACCAAATCACAATAGTACAAACACTGGAGCATTCCTGTTTACATTGGGTTAGGTCTACCTTAAAACAGCAACCCCAAACTTCCAATTTCTTCAGAAATCAATGATAACTTATATAAATTTTCTGGATTCTGACAATTTGATTATTCTAATACAAGCTGCATTGCAGTTTGTATTTAATAATGGCCCCTTCCTTAAAATCATAATAGTTAAAAAATCTGGCTACAAAACAACTTAATATTGATCATCCCAAACATTAGTAGCACAATAATATTAGTGAATTTCAATAACTAAAATTTCAGCATATAAGAAGTATAAAGAAACTGTACATGCTATAATTCTGGCATTTAAAATGGTGTCTAATATGTCAGATACAAAACTGATGGTTAAAAATAGCATTCAACTTTGTTGGCCCTCAGCATGGAGTCAGGTTTTATTAGAAAACAAGTAAATGGAACAAAAAAATCAATAACCCTGATCTTATTGAAATAATTAGAGAACCTTTAATATCCCACTAGGCATGCAAAGAAAAAAAATAGAACAGCGCATAGAAAGAACAGAGTAATGAAAACAGACAGAAGTAGGCCATTCTTTCTACCTATCACTTTGTGCATAAAACCACTAAGAGAAGAGTAGAAATTTAAATGATTGCTTGGCTAAAACAATATTTAAGTAATGCAATTTTGCACAGAGTATGAAGAACAATATAATATGGGAAAGATTACAAACCTTAAAATATTATTATCCTTATGAAATATAAATATTTTAATCATATAAAATAAAATTCAAGGCAAGAAAATGATTCAGAGCTATATACACATAGCAAACTCATTGAATTTTAAGATTTTCCCCACTCTTTCTCCAGATCCAAACAGGTCACACTATGTATATTTTTGGAGACTAGAAGGATACCAAGGAGCAACGGAAGGATTATATACCAGTACATCTCATTTCTCTATTGAATCCAATTCATTATATATGCATTATTGGATTTTTAAAAATACTAAATGTCATGACACAAAATTCATAAATTGAATCAGAAAAAGAAGAAACAAGAGGCAACAAGGAACTTCCATCTCTGCTTGTTCCTGTTTATTGTTTACACTTGTCTGCCTCTCCCAATGAAAACCATAAATACCAATTTATGAAGTAATGGAATCCTCTTCCCACTTTTTATCTGAACAGTAAAGGATAACTTTTCTAAGCTATGATAGTATTTACAGTTTTAAAAAGTTTCCTATCAGTTGGGTCCCTTATCAGGGGAAAGCGAGAATGGAAGATACAACATAAAAGATACATACTATTTTAAAGGCTTCAGGATGTTGTTTTTAAATAAAAATGAATGTTGCACATTATCCAAACCACAATGATATCATAAAAAAACCTCTTATACTTTACATGTAACTGAAAAAAATTAAATATATTTAAAAATTTAAAAATATAGGAGTTTTAATACAAGTATGTATTAAACACTTGTAGATTTTAGATCAGAACCCACCTGATTGCAAAAATAATCTGGAGTTTATCCTGGAACTCCAGCTAACCTATATTTATCAAAAACACCTTAAAAGAAAGTATAAAGCAATGTAGTTATTTTGTGATTACCAATACTTTGATTTAGAATTGAATGTCACAATAAGATGTGCTCAAAATTTGGTTGCTTTAACCTATTTTTAAGTATTTAAATACTACTATTGTGTCTTTTAAGATACACATCACTACGCTTCATGTAAAAAAAAGTGTATCCTTAGTGTTGTAATGAATCTAAAAGTACATCTAACTTATAAAACTGTATCTTCCAAATTGAAACAGTGAATGAATCTAGCTTAGGAAAAAAGAATACGTAGATACATTCATAGATATCTCAAAAGTGTGCAGTTAATAGTGAAAAAGGAAAGTCTACAAGCTTCAATGTTTTTTTTTTGTCAAATGCATTAATCCTTCAAGATATAAGCACTTGTAGATTCTGCCTCTAACCAGCATCTCTGCAGTAACACTAAACCCTCTACCTGAAATACATTCATTTTAGTTTTCTGTTAATCCCAGAATTTTATAGTTCTTAAGGCTAGGTCACACTGGCCAATGGATGCAAAACGTATGCAAAAAGGACACAGCGGACGAGCAAATTTTCGGGG
>BHFT01070814.1:0-17377 GCA_004320025.1 Laticauda laticaudata | reverse complement strand
CACAATTCAACCCACTTTCTTTATCAATTGCCCTGTTCATTGTAGCACCAAACATACAGTCCCATTCTCATCAGGTGTATGAGACAGGCTGAAGAGGAATCCATTAATCATCTATCATCCTGTCTTCCACTCCACTCGCCAGCTGGGAGTTGCACCAGTGTCTCAGGATGTTGCGGCTGCTTCTTCCCTTCACTGAACCTCTGTTCCTTGTACATCCACAGTGTCTATCAGTTACGTCCTTGCCTCCATTCCCCAGGCTCCATGTTCCCATTGCCTTGTTGAGGTCCACAAGCCTGTTCTGCAACTGGTTACGACGCCATGGAGTTGTGCAGATGCAGCAAGCTTCCATGATCCTCCTCATGATTCTCATCTCATGTGTGAGATCCGAAACCTTTGGCGCAGCGATGCAAATGACATTCTCTCACACACCCGCCTTGCCTGGACAGCCTTGAGTTTGAAGATCTCTCTTAACGTGTGGAGGAGTCTGGGAATTGGTAGGGCTTCATGAGGTAGGTCTGGGGGAGAGGCAATCATCCCCATGATGAAGTGGGCACATCTTGCATGTGGTTGGGGAAGGGGGTCTGGATCTGGGAAGCCCATGATCAGGTTGCGTTCCAGCCCCTCCTTGAGGTGACTGGCGTTGTACACCTGGCATCTGAAGCTGACCTGTTGCCTGGAAGCATCGAGGTACATGAACTTGTAGTAGCAGCATCAACATGGCAAAGAGGATGATGCTGAGGCCCTTGTAGTTGAAATAAGTGGACCCCGACTTGACTGGAGCTTTTGCAGGCAATGCTTCCATCTATGGCTCCACACGGTTGTGGGGAAGTTGCACCTCTGATACCATGCTCTGCAACTTTCTTCCATCCTTCTTCAGTGAGAGGGCACAGGAGAGCTCCTCCAGGTATTCTTTGATGATGGCCTGCACCACTTCTCTGACCACAATCTGCATGGTGTTGTGTGGCACCCTCAGCCGTGCTGCATGCTCCTGTAGGTGTTCCTGAGGCCAGTGGCGCAGAGTCAGTGCACCTTGGAGCCACAGGTCCAGGCTGGGCTGGAAGTTGGTGCGCCTGCTGGTCCCTGGGTCTGCAGTCTCCACAACTTCATCAAATGGCTGGAGGCATCCTCCATGAAGTTCTGGAATGCGCACGAGGGCTTCGTTGTTCCTCAGCTCCACCATCAGCTTTTTGTACAGTCCGTACTCTGTCTCTCTCCCGATCCATCTTCGCGCAGACACTTCTTGGCTGCCTCCTTTTTTCCCGTAGAACAGTTGAAAGAGCTTATGGATGCTTCGCACTGTTGCAGAACGATGGGGCTACCAAAAGGAGTGTGTTACGATCCATGGTGGACATCAATGGATGCTGTGGAAGAGCAAGAGCCAGATGAAGGCTGCAGAGGTCTGCACAGCAGGGGTGCTGGACTGAAAGTGAGATCCAGGTGAGTTTCCTGCCCTCTTTTCATAGGCAATATAGTTTCCACTAGGTGTCCTTTGACATCTCTTAGCGCATCCCTGTAACACCTAATATATCCGAAATAGGTCCCCTTCTGCGACACGAAAGTGCTTTGTATGTGAGCTGCATCCATTTCTCATCCTTTCTCAGTCCGTGCTACTAACACTTTTTGTCCGTTCCGTGTCCGTTTCGCTTCCTCCCTGTGTCCGTTTTCTGCTGGAGGGGATTTGTAGGTTGCGCGGATCACAGTGGGATGCCTAGCGGATATAGCGGACGCGTGAACAGATGACAACGGATGTAGAACGGATGTTCCCGCGTATGCATTGCGGATGCAGAATGGACGCGTTGATACATTTTCTTGCTCAAAAACTTTGAGAAGCTCAAAACTTTTTGAGCGCATGGAACCTCAGTCGTCGATGGATGCTGGACGGATAGAAGAGATGAAAAACGGACCAGTGAGTACAGAACAGATGAATCGCGTTAACACAATGGATGGCAAGTGTTTCTCTCCATTTTACATCCTCTTTCCATCCGTTGGTGCAGTGTGACATGGGCTTAAGAAAAAAAGTCACAATTCATCAGCTATTTGAATAAACAAGATGTAGCAAGAGAGAAATACTGAATATTTCATTTTGAAATGAGGTGGCAGAAAAAGCATATTTAATTTCAACAGCACCAAGGGTCAATGAGCATATGTTGAAGTTAAACACAAATTAACTGCCTAGCTTCTTGTAATATGTAACCAGTATTTTATTTCAGGCAATGGTTCTTGCTACGGGACAGTCAATATTTTTGAAAAGCTCACTATCATGCTTGTTTCAGTGATTTCTTCCACAGATCCAATACTCATTTAAAAAAAAAATATTGAAGAAATGTGATCTGGAAGACTTCCTTCCTTTTAAGCATATCTAATTAAGCATGTCTAATTTACACCATACAATCCATCTCACAAAAGAGAAGGATAGTTGAGAAGAGTGAAAGAAAATAAGCAGTGTTAGGAATGATAGTCACCTAAAAGTTGGGTTGGCAATATATAAACCAGGATAGTTATTTAATAATGTTATGTCTTTCAGAGAGTGCTGTAATTGTGATTGGCTGAGGTTCCTCTGATGGCCATAAGGTGGAGCCAGAAACCTGGTTTGCTCTCTTCTTGCATTTTTCCGATTGCTTTTTCCTGACCCTCATTCTGCTTGGATTGCTGTGAGTCTTGCAAACTGTTAGCAAACTCCATTTACTGAACTTGTTTATGATACTTCATTTTGTTTTTGGATTATCCTTGGACTAATAGTATTGAATACTACCTGCTTTAACAGTGTATGATTTGGACTGTTTGTTGGACTTTGTTTACCTGTTTACTGGAAGTAAAACGTACGTTTTACTCTTCAGTGTATCTGTATGCTGGTTATGTGCTATTCCTCACCACTCTCACTACGTTTCCCTGAGTGCACTCATTCTCCTAACGGGGAATACCTTAACAAGCAAGACTCAAAATAACAGAATAATGTTGTTGGAAGGCACCTTGGAGGTCTTGTAGTCCAACCCTTTGCTTAAGCAGGAAACCCTATACCATTCAAGACAAATGACTGTCCAATCTCTTCTTAAAAGCCTCCAGTGATGGAGCACCCACAACTTCTGGAGGCATGTTGTTCCACTGATTAATTGTTTTAACTGTCAGGAAATTTCTCCTTAGTTCTAGGTTGCTTCTCTCCTTGGTTAGTTTCTATCCATTGCTTCTTGTCCTGCCTTTAGGTGCTTTGGAGAATAAGTTGAAACCCCCCTACACACCTTCTTTGTGGCAGACCCTCAAACAGTGGAAGACTGCTATGATATAACAGTAGCACTTAGACTTATATACTACTTTATAGTGCTTTACAGCCCTCTCAAAGCAGTTTACAGAGTCAGCATGTTGCCCCCAACAATCTGGGTCCTCATTTTACCCATCTTGGAAGGATGGAAGACTGAGTCAACCTTGAGCCTGGTGGGATTCGATCTGCCAAATTGCAGTGGGAGCAGTTTGCAGTACTGCACTCTAACCACTGCACCACCAAAGCTCCATATCACCCCTACTCCTTCTTTTTATTAAACTAGCTTATATTATTATATTATATTATTTTTTAGATTTTATTATTAATATATAATTTATTGGAATTATTTTTGTACAATCCATGAATTATAGCTGAAGGCCTGAAATGCAGAGTTTTGTGGAACAAAGTTTCCTATTCTGTGAACAGAAATTTCTGAACCATACAAGGGATGCCATTTGATGAAGTAGACCTTCGATTGCAGAACTTCACTCCTAATATGGGACCCATCATCAGTCAATGAAGATGAAAAATGTGCTCAAACAGGACAGATTTCAGGCTTCCTTTGTGCTCTCTGAGGTTGGGTGAGTACCAAACGCCCTCCTCCCCATTTCATCCCTAAGCTACAAACATTCCCCTTTATTGGTGATACAGATTTTACCGATTAGTGAAACACAAGGAGGAAGGTACTGCATATATCTCCAGGGAACATGGATCCGAGAATATAAGGGGACATTCAGTGGTGGGATTCAAATTTTTACTACCAGTTCTGTAGGAGTGGCTTGGTGGGCATGGCAGGGGAAGGATACTGCAAAATCTCCATTCCCTCCCAACCTCACTAACCTGCTTTCCATCTCCATTCTTCTGTGCAGGGCAACAAAAGAAGACCCAGCCGATCAGTTGGGACTCAGAAGGCAAAGAATAGATGAGGGTGGGGCCAGTCAGAGGGGGTATTTGTTGGTTTTCCGAACTACTCAAAATTTCTGCTACCGGTTCGCCAGAACTGGTCAGAATCTGCTGAATACCACCTCCGGGGGAATTACAGAAGACCTGTCCCTAATCCAAAATATCTTGGAGATGGACATAGTGCTTTTTGCAGGTCTATCTGAGATCTTAAGCTCAGCTGAGCAGAATCAATATTGGCAAGGTAGTACCTGACATTTTACAGCAAGGTGTCAAACTCAAGGCCATTGGGCCAGATCCAGCCTGCAGGGTGCTTTGATCTGGCCTGCAGGGCCACCCTGGAAACAGTAAAAGACTGGCCCATGATGCCTCTGCCAGCAAAAATGGAGCTCAGGAGGGCCTTCCCAAGTTCTGTTTTCACTGGCAGAGGATTGCAGGAGGCCATCACAGCTGAAAACAGAGCACTTTTGCTGGCAGAGCACTCTGGCCACCACAGGAACTCCCAACATGAGTGACGTCAAGTTGGCCACGGTCACTCTGTCCAAGTCCTCTCCCCCAAACTCAAACACAACCTTGATGCAGCCCTCAGTAAAATTGAGTTTGACACCTCCGTTTTACAATATTGCATTGTATTAGGCTTTATAGACAGAGGCAGTTGTCAATTCAAAAAACATTTTGTGTATATGTTTTATAGTTGACAACAGAAAGAAGGGGGGAGAGTTTCAAAGAGCAGGCAACAATGTGAAATCAAACTACATTCCATTCATATTTTCTTCAAAGACTGATTAGATTGCTGAAGCTTCTGCTGGTGAAAAAATCTAATTGGAGAGCATGATTGATGATTCTTGGCTATGGATGTTTTTTGTTGGATGATATTCCCAGAGGGTGGGAGGAAAAGCAGGATCAAGGGTGACAGTGAATTACATATTTCAGAGTTGGCTACACTCAGATTAGTGCCAGACATAGAATGTTACCTTCAAATAAATCCTTTTTAGTTTTGGGAGTGTGGCTTGAGGCTCATGATTTAATTGGAGTTACTATTGGAACCCTGACAGATAGCCAACTCTGAGATATGTAATTCACTGTCAAGTGAACAGTGACCAAAATCGCTCCTAGAAATTCTATTGCTAAGCAACTCCATTGCTAATGGAGTTAAGTGAGCCATGTCTGATTTTGTGACTTTTTGTGCTATGGTTGTGAAGTGAATCACTCACTGTAAGCTGTTAAGTGAATCACATAGTCACTAAGCAAATCTGGCTCCTCCTCCTCCTGAACTGTCCTGTCAGAAGCCATCTGAGAAAGTTGTGTTGGAAGAAATATCCATCCAGTTCAGTTCCAAGTGGAGACACATGGAGGCTGATTGGAAAGATGGTTTAATGGTGAAGCAGAACCACATGGGTGGTTTTGGGCAGCTGACCTCATGGAGTGGAAAGTGAGGGTTATTGGGCCTTGCCCTTGAGCTTCCTGTTCCTGTGCAAGAACATGTATTCTATTGGCTGTAGTCAGACTCCCATGGGGTCATGGGGGGTCATGTTTGTCTTGAAGTCATGTTTGGTTGAAGTGTGCTGATGCAATGAAGGGGCTTGATGGCTAATCCTACCTTTGAATTCAGACTTTGCTGCTGGGAATAATGGATTACCAAATCTGCATTTCTAAAGGCTGGCCTCAACTTAGTATGTGCTTGGGGACAGGGAGATAAAGCTATGGGTTTGTTTCCTTTAAGATTTTTATTTCTCTTTTCAGGGAAATATTTTATCCTGCCTTTATTTCCTAAAATGTTTCATTTTTTCTAGGAGGGGTGGGTGCTAACTTTCTACAGTTGAAAATAGTAATCCTATGACCCTGGCATGCAATAACTCTCACAATTATGTGCTAGTTGTTAAGTACTGGAATTTTGACCACATAAATGTGGGGATGCTACAATGGTTGTTTGAGAACTGATCATAAATCACTTTTCTCCATGCCAGTGTAAATTCAAACAGTTACTAAATGAATGGCTGCAGAAGTGGTTTCAGCAGATTCTGACCAGTTCTGGAGAACCAGTAGTAGAAATTTTGAGTAGTTCAGAGAACTGGCAAACACCATCTCTGACTGGCCATGCCCATCTCTTCTCTGCCTCCCGAGTCCCAGCTGATCGGCTAGGTCTTCTTTTGTTGCCCTGCACAGGAGAAAGGAGCTGTAAAGCAGGTTTGTGGGGTGGGGAGGGAATGGGGATTTTGCAGTATCCTTTCCCTGCCACACCTACCAAACCATGCCACACCCACCAAGCCACGCCCATAGAACTGGTAGTAAAAATATTTGAATCCCACCACTGAATGGCTGTAAGACAAGGACTAACTCTAATTACCAACAAATAGGTTTTTTTTTCCTGTTTCTGCTCAAACACGGACTCTGGGATATTGAAATGTGGATGAGTTTTACAAACCCAGAAACCCTTGCATCAAAGCAGTGTGTGTCATTTTATACAATTCTAGAGCTGACAAGCTATTACAGCTTTCCAATCTATTGGTGATGAACAGCTTAACATTATCCAGGCTCTGCACACACAGATACTCTGAGAAACAATTAATCTACCATGTAGGGTTTGAACGCTGAGGTTATAATTGTTCCCATTCGCTGATATAATGTTACTGCCAAATAATCAATATTAAACACAGTGGAGAAATGCCAAATGCCAACTGAGAGAAAGGAACCCCTCTGATACACCAGGGAAAACTATTTTCACCCAGAAGACATCAAAAATTCTTTACTAGGCTGAATGGAGACGACACACTCAACTGAAACAAACATTTTTGTCACTCTATTCTCATGAATTCAGAATTCACTTGACATGCCACAGCCTGGAAAGTAATCGCTCTCTGAGGTACTTTCTTGGAACTATCGTTTCTAGAAACTCAACAAAGACTTAAGAAGAGAATTATCTTCTCTCTTTCCTTAATGTCAAAGTGTAGAAAAGTTTAGAAAAACAAGGCTTTGGAATCTCTCCAGACCTTCAACCAAGGGTAGGATTCTACCAGTTCATACCTATTCGCTAGAACTGGTTATTAACGTTCTAAACAGTTTGGATAAATGGTTGTTAGAAGAAATTACTGGCCTAATCCTATAAGGAAGGCAGGAAGGAAACATTCTGGTGTTGCTTACAGAAACTGCCTCTCCGTTAACCCTTATTACATTCTTGGCAGGACTAGACTTCCTGTCTCAGGAACTTCTCTGGACCCCCCCCCCCCTTGCTGGTACTTTGCTTGTGTGGAGTGACCATTCAAAGTTACAATGGCACTGAAAAAAAGTGACTTGTGATTGTTTTTCACACTTATGTCTGTTGCAGCATTCCTACAGTCATGAGAGGCCAGGTGAGGAGATGCAATGTGAATGACATTGAGTTGGCCACATCCAGCCAATAACATGACCACCAAGCCATGTCCACCCAGTTACATGACTACCAAGCCACACCCACCACCTAAGCCACGCTCACAGAACCGGTTGTTAAAAATTTTGAATCGCACCCCTGCCTTCAACCCCATTCAAGGTGACAAAGAAGCTCTACAGGTTTATAAGTGTATCTCTGTATTGCAATATATGTATGTTACATGCACTGCTTTCCAGAGTAAAATTTCTCTGCATTTTAAACCATTTTTTCTTCAAAAGGAACGGCTTTCATATTATTTTCTCCTAAAGGAGAAGAACACAGAATAATAGGGTTGGGAGAACTTCTAGTCCAGTGGTATCAAACTGGATTTCTTTGAGGACCAAATCAGCATTGTAGTTCTCCTCCATGGGCCGTTGGGGGGGAACGGGGAGGGGAGATGGGATGGACGCCTCCTGCAGCACCCTGCTGGCTGAAATTGGCTATTTTGTGCCCGATTTTCAGCCTGGACAGCCTCCTGCAGCACTCTCCCAGCCAAAAACAGGCTGCACAGAGGCCCCATGAGGCCCTGCATGGCCCATTTTTGGTGGCAGAGTGCTCCTGGATGAGGCCAAAAATGGACCATGTAGGGGCCTCACAAGGCCTCTGCGTGGCCCATTTTTGGCCAGCAGAATGCTGCTGGAGGCTGGGGAGACTGAAAATGGGCCACAGAGGGCTCATGCACTCCCCCCCCCCCCCAGCCNGAGGGCTCATGCCCCCCCCCCCCCCGGCAGCCCATTTTGACCAGAAGAGGCCCTGTGGCCTGGTCCTTTGATATTTCAAGGCCGGCCTTGCGGGCCAGATTTAAGCCCCCGACAGGCCAGATCCAGCCTATGGGCCTAGAGTTTGACACCTTTGTTCTCGTGCAATCTCCTGCTTAGTCAGGAAACTTGATACCAGTTTGAACAAATGATTGTCCAATCTCTTCTTGAAAACCTCCATTGATGGAGCACCCACAGTTTCTGGAGGCAAGCCACCCCACTGATTAATTGTTCTCACTTCAGGTGACATCTCCTTAGTTCTAAGATGGATCTCTCCTTAATGATCTTCCACCTATTACAGGTCAATCAGGGATGAGGCTGATGGGGGTTCACAGGGGTTTGGGAGATCCCCTAGCTAAGATTGTGTGCAGTTCAGATAACCCCCAAATCCCACCCCTGGCTGGCCCACCCCTGCCCCTCCCTTCCCATGAGTCCCCATGCGGTCCATTTTGGATGCAGGCAAGTGTAGGGTGCATGTAGAGGCTTGGGGAGGGTAAAAAACAGGCCTCCTGGAAGTTTGTGGTTTCCAGAGAGCCTCCAGAACCTGGGGAGACTATTTCTGCCCTCCTGGAGGCTCAAGAAAAGCCTCTGGAGCCTGGGGAGGGCAAAAATGCTTTCTACCCCCCCCCCCCCNTTCCCCCCCCCCCCCCCGTGGTGCAGGAGGCCAACTAGGCCACACCCACCATGGCCATGCCCAGGCAGCAACTGGGCAGAGAACCCGTTGCTAAAATTTTTGAAGCCAATCCCTGAATGAGATTGAAGCCAATCTCTTCTCTGTCAGAACCCCTCAAGTAGATTGCTATCATGTCACTCCTAGTTCTCCTCTTTGTTAGAGTAGACATATCTATTTTATTTATAACATGGATGCACGCAAGGATCCTATCCTTCATGGGTCAATTGTCTTTCTAGGTTTGGATGCTTCAACCAAACATTAAAATCTAAAACTCAAAACCAACCATGAAGTGTTTTCAGGAAAGGAAGAGAAGGGCTTTGAATGTTTTGCCCAATTTTTGGATTTGGGTTTTTAAATAACCTGTGCAGCAAACATGCAATGCATTCCAAAACTGAAAGCATGAAACAATGGAAAACATTTCAAGAATAAGATTTTTAAAAAAAAAAACTTTAGCTAACTTCCACAAAATGTTATTTCTGGAAAACAAACAAACAAACCCCAAAAGGATATTCAAACCTCTATGTATCATTACTGTTTTCTTATTTTGAATCTTCCATGACTGCATTAAATAGTCAAGTATTTGAATTTGCAGGCAAGTCTAGTGTTCAGCTTTGTACTTAAGCAATTGTTCCTATATCTGTTTACTCAGAGGCTCATTAAAGCGTACAATTTAACTTTTACTTGAAACCATGTTCCTTTCATGACTTATTAAATCGTTAGTTAGGGAAACATTGTATTCCTGTTTATTTTACTCTGTTACATTTTGTTTACCGTGCTGTAGCAAGAAAAAAAAAACTAGCGAAAGTGTCTGCTGAGACTGTTTTAAAACAACGATGTCCTTGCACCTTAATGCAGAGAAGAGCAACAAAGATGATTAGGGGACTGAAGGATAGAATATACACTGCTTAAAAAAATAAAGGGAACACTTAAACAACACAATCTAACTCCAAGTCAATCACACTTTTGTGAAATCAAACTGTCCACTTAGGTAGCAACACTGATTGACAATCAATTTCACAACTGTTGTGCAATTTCACATGTTTGTCTGTGAGACCAGGTGGAATAGGCATAGGCTAAGTTAGCAAGACATCCCCAATAAAAGTGCAGTGGTTCTGCAGGTGAGCTTGATCCACAGACTCACTTGTCCGTTTCCTATTGCTTTTCTGGCTGCTCGATGTTTCGGCTCACACTTTGTGAATGCTGGCAGTGCTTCAACTCTCTAGTGTGGTAAACGGAGACGGAGGTCAACCAACTCACACAAGTGGCTCAGGCGTAGTGCGCAGCTCCTCCAGAGAATGGCACATCAATGCGAGCTTCTGTGCAAGAAGATTTGCTGTGTCTGTCAGGAGTGTCCAGAGCATTGGGAGGCGCTACCAGAGACAGGCCAGTACATCAGGAAGACATGGCAGGAGGCTGTAGGAGGAGCACAACCCAGTATCAGGACCACCTTCCACCTTTGTGCAAGGAGGGACAAGCAGGAAGGAGCACTGCCAGAGACGCCTTGCAAAATGACTCCAGTGGGCACAAATGTGATGTGGTGCTTCTAAATGGTCAGAAAACAGGACTCTATGAGGGCCCGTGCCACAAGTGGGAGTTGCGCTTAAAGCCCAAAACCGTGCAGGACGTTTGGCATTTGCCAGAGAAAACCAAAATTGGCAATTTGCCACTGGTGCCTGTGCTCTTACACAGAGAAGCAGGTTCTAACACTGAGCACCATGTGACTAACATTACAGGGTCTGGAGATGCCATGAGAACGTCTGCTGCCTGCAAACATCCTCCAGCATGAACCAGTTTGGAAATGGGCCAGTATGGTATGGAGTGCATTTAACTTAGGGGCCAGCACAGCCCTCGATGGCTCACCAGAGGTAGCTGAACTGCCATTCGGTACCGGAGATAGATCCTCAGAACCCATGTGAGCACCTGGTGCGGTTGCCCTGGGTTCCTTCCCAATGCACGACAATGCTCAGACCTCATGTGGCTGGGCTTGTGTCAGCAGTTCCTGCAAACGGGAAGGCATTGATGCTATGGACTGGGCCACCCGTTCCGGCCAGACTTCCTGGAATCCAATGTTGAGCACATTCTGCCACATGTCTCGCTCTTGCAAGTTCCACTCAATGCCACTCTTGCACCATCAGGTACTGTCCAGGAGTTTGAGGGGTATGGCTTAGTCCAGGTGTGGAGGGAGATCCCTGCAGGAAGACCATCCACCACCTCATTCAAGGAGTGCATGTCGCAAGTGCAAATTATAGGCTGATGGTTCATAACAGGTCATCAGTAGGTATAGCGCCGCACTAGGCACACTACCTGAGTCTCATTTGTACTTGTTTGAAGACATTACACTAAAATTGGATCATGAACGTATTTAATGGTGTTTTTTTTTTCACTTTTAATTGTTGAGAGTGTCAATCTCAAATCCATGACTCCATGGGTTGTAAATTTTGATTTACCTCATGATAATTTTTTTGTGTGATTTTGTTGTCCAGCACATATTCAGAGGACTATGTAATGAACAAGTATTTAATAAGCATATTTCATTCATTCAGATCTAGGATGTCTTATTTTTGTGTTCCCTTTATTTTTTTGAGCAGTGTATAAAGAATGGTTGCCAGACCTGGGTATGTCTAGTCTAATGAAAAGAAGGACTAGGGGAGACATGATAGCAGTGTTCCAGTATCTCAGGGGCAGCCCCTAAGAAGAGGGAGTCAAGGTATTCTCCAAAGCACCTGAAGGAAGGACAAGAAGCAATGGATGGAAACTAATCAAGGAGAGAAGCAACCTAGAACTAAGGAGAAATTTCTTGACAATCAATCAGTGGAATAACTTGCCTCCAGAGGTTGTGAATTCTCAAATACTGAAAGTTTTGAACAAGAAATTGGATAATCATTTGTCTGAAGTGGTGTAGTGTTTCCTGCTTAAGCAGGGGGTTAGACTAGAAGACCTCCAACTCTGTTATTCTATTCCAGAGGTCTCCAAACTTGGCAACTTTAAGACTTGTAGACTTCAACTCCCAGAATTCTCTGGCTGGAGAATTCTGGGAGCTGAAGTCTGCAAGTCTTAAAGTTGCTAAGTTTGAGGACCCCTGTTCTATTCTATTCTAAGTAGCAAAAGATGCATTTAAAAGCAATTGGTGACTTCTCTGCAGAAATGTCAGGAGTGAGATAAAGGGTTTTACAAAGCAGGTTAGTGTTAGTTCAGATCTTGGTAACCGAAGGTGGTGATGATTCGAGACAGAATGTTGTTCTGTATACTGGAAAATCAAGAAGAAATCTTTTGTGTGTATGTGTGTGTGGCTGAAAAAAAAAAATCCAAGAAGCTGTTCCAAAACTCTGTGAAGCAGACTTTTTGGACTTCCTGGAGAATATGGTCCTGGCTGATGTAACTTGGCATATATAGTATTTGGGAACTCTAGTTCTTCTAGATCAGGGGTGTTAAACTTAATTCCATTGAGGGCCACATAAGAGTTGTATTTGACTTCAGAGGGGGCAGAGGGTCATGGCCAGGGTGGACATGGCCAGCTCAACATCACTTGTGTCAGCAGCACCTATGGTGTGCTCTGTCAGTGAAAATGGAGCTCCCAAGCTCCATTTTTGGCTGCAATGGCATCCTGCAACCCTTTGCCAGTGGAATTGCAGAGGCACCGCGGGCCGGTCCTTTGCTATTTTCAGGGTAGGCCCATGGGCCAGATCTAAACACCCCATCGGCCGAATCTGGCCCCAGGGCCTTGAGTTTGACACCTCTCTTCTATTATAGTTTGCCTTATGTTCCTTGCCAAAAGAAGTGAAAAAACATTGCAGTTCTGTTTTAACCATGTAACAGCTGGATGAAGGACACAGTTGACAAGGCAAAGTGCAAATATTCAAGAATGTAGAACCCTAATTAAAATTACATTTTTGCATAATGGAAAGGGACATTTTTTTATTAACTTTTATCAAAAATTTGAAACATTAAAATACAAATAAATTTAAAAATAGCTTTTTGACAAATCTCAATAATCTTTGACAGTACTAAGGTATCTTTGTTACATAAACACATTTCCGTACATTTCTAGTCATTCATATACATATCTATATCTTCCTCTAATCTGTACATTATTCCTATTGTCCATCCATTGATACCAATTTTCCCAAACGGTATAATATTCCGAGTCTTTCTTGTCCTTTAACTCTAAGGTGAGCTTATCCATTTCTGTACAATCTAACATCTTTAGGATTACTAAACAGTCTGATGGCAGAGTGTCCTTTTTCCAGCATTGTGCGAATGCAATTCTCGCTACTGTAGTTCTATGCAAAATCATGTATTTTATCTTTTTACTCATAGCCATACAGGTAGTCCTTGACTTATGACCAGTCACTTAGCGACTGTTTGAAGTTATATAAGAGCTGCTTATGATCAAGATTCAAAGTTCTAATGCTTGCCTTCCCCCCTTCAGTGGTTGCATTTTGGGTGCTTGTCAACCCAGTTTTATGGCTGTTTGTAGCATTCCCCAGTCACATGACCACAATTTATATATTTTTTTTCCTAGAAACCAGCATTTATTTTCTGCTTCTGGCATAAAAAAATATTATGGACAATGGATTCAATTAATGACCACAATGTTTCCTGAACAACTGTCACCAAAAAAGGCCATAAAATTAGGTACGGTCACAGGGTGAGACACTTAACGGCCATAAGTTGAGGACTGTTTGCATAGAGCTTTAGACTATCTTTTTTTTCTCTCTTCTTGTTCCTCCACCCTTGAATTTCCCTGCTTTTCCATAATTATTAGAATAGAATACCAGAGTTGGAAGGGACCTTTGAGATCTTCAAGTCCAACCCCTTGCTCAGGTAGGAATTCCCTACACCATTTCAGACAAATGGTTGTCCAATCTCTTCTTTAAAACATCCAGTTGTGGAGCATTCACAACTTCTAGAGGCAAGTCATTATTCTAATGAAGCTTCCTTAGTGCTGAGTTTGGTTGTTTCCTTGCAGATGTTTCATTACCCAAACTAGCTAACATCAACAGTGCTCAGTAACATCATCACTAGGATTGATGATGTTACCTAGTTTGGGTAATGAAATGTCTGCTAGAAAACATCCATGCTCAGAGAGCACCAAAGATCCTGCATTGCCTACTGAGCTATAAATATTTTCCTTTATTGGTGTTATTCTAATACATTCTCATCTTTTCAAGATCTTCCCCCAACCATCTTTATTAAAGATGGATTGACTTTTACCTGACTAAAAACATACATTGTGAGAAATTCTTCCTGTTTATGCATTTCAAGACATTTGTTGTATTCCTATAATACAATAAATGCCCCAAATTACATCTACCACTGTACTTAATGGATGTTAATAGCTTGGCCTCCTGGCTACTAAACTCATCAGGATGTTCCCTCTGTCATTATTTCCATGATTCCTCTCTTTTGCTTGGATTGTCCTATTGACCTTAAATTTATCATGTATAAACAAGCATTTTCAAAGAAAGACTTTTCAAAGAAGGAAAAGGAGGCCATAATAATGTGAATAGTAATTGTGTTTTGCTTTTCCAAATTCTAGAATTTAAAAATCAGGTCCCATCACCAGCTGGGGAATTCTGGAAGTTGAAGTCCATAAGTCTTAAAATTGTCAAAGTTGCACATTCCTGGTTTTCAGTGGTAAAATCTCCAGTTCAGAGATGGTATTTACCAGTTCTCTGAACTACTCAAAATTTCCACTACTAGTTCTCCAGAACTGGTCAGAACTTGCTGAATACTACCTCTGCTGATTTAGAGTACAATACTTGTTAAGCCCAGCAGATCTAAGTTTCTGGAGATCTTAGTTAGATCTTAATTAGTCTAGAAATTCAAATATTGGTACCAAAAATATACTGCAACTAATGATACAGCTCAAGTTGTGATACCATGGTAACTGAAAGTTTCAGATGACCTACAGACTTTTTAAAGGTGAATTATTCTTATTGTAATAATATATTTAATATAGTCCTTAGAAGGTTAATTGGGATGAATGTTTTAGATTTAAATATGAGCAGACAGTTAAATCAGAAACTTGTAAATATTTGAATATCTTGTATTCTAAATAAAACTTTGGAAGGCATCTGATGGTGGATGGATTTCTCTTTCCTGGTCTAAATGTGAACAATTCCCATAGACAGTTTTCTCACAAAACAGGAAGGAAGGAAAAAAGGAAGGAAGGAAAGAAAAAAATACAGAAAGACAGAAGGGAGGGAGGGAAGAAGGAAAGAACCAAACAGAATATAAGTAGTTTTCTAAATTTCCATCAGATCTGTTGGTAATAAAATATGATTGAATAATTTTTTTGTAAAAATGTGAGAAATTATCAAATAAAATCTCAAGAGTGTAGCTTTTCTTTGGATACTTAAACACAAACTCACACAAACACACAAACATACATACCTTCTATCTTGTGAAATATTCTTTTAGTGATCATAAATATAATATCTATGAGTTATACATAATTTGAGGGTGGTTGATTGATTCAGGGACCTAAGGAAGCAAGAATTACTGGAAAGCCAAATATTTCTCTCAGTTTTTATCTTGCATATAAGAGGTGATGGGAAGAAGAAATCTTCAAGAGAGAACTTGCAACTGGAACTTTCTTTATAGTCCAGATTCCAGGCCTTTCTTATCTTCATTTCTCTGCTGTTCATCTTTTGCTTTCCCAATCAAATGAGCAGTGCAGTGAGAAGAAATCAATGGGGGTGAGATTGATTTACATTAATTCTTCCCCTTATGATTCTTCCAAAGCTGCTCAGCTAATTAGCAAAGAGATAAAACAACATTGATTGGAATTAGACTCATTCCAATTTCACTCATGCTTCCAAAAGCAAGCAAATTGGGAATTAAGTTGTACTAACTGTGCAGGAGAAGATATAAAACTATAGGAGGTTACTATTAGATAGGATTTGTGTGGAATCAAGATGAGGTCAGAGGGGGAAAAAAAAGCTTGTTCAGGCAAAGTGGTATATAAATTTAATAAACAATCAAACAAAGCAAGCTCTCTTAAGTCCAGATACTGGGATGTGGGATAAACCTTGAAAGTTAAGGCATGCTAGTGTTTTTCAGATGACTAGATATCCACAAGAATAATTAAAATTGGATTTTGGAGCCATTGGTGCTCTCTAAGCTTGGTTGTTTTCTTGCAGGCATTATGTTACCTAACTAGGTAACATCCTCAGTGTTAGTAGGTAGCGGGGTTTGTCCTCATTTTGTATACCAGTGGCTTGCCCTGTCAATATTGGTGTGATGTCCCTTGGTAATTTCTTGATTAGGCTGTTGCTTAATTTTTTATTTATTTAACTTGTTAAATTTATTTCCCACCTATCTTACCATGGGGCAACTCTGAGTGGCTTATAATACAATAATAAAAAAGGAACAAAATGAAAAGAGTGTAAACAGAAGTCATATAATAGAACCAATGAAAAAGAACACAAGGTGCATAATATATGTTAATCAGGACTCCTAAGCTACAAACATTATCTTCTATTTGTCAGGGTGGTTTTTCTGATAAACCTTGATTATATGAACAGGGAAAATCAAGCCAGGTAATTTTTGCAGATAAACCTCTGTGAGTCTGAGTAGTAAGATTAAAACTGATTTTGCCAATCTGGTTCCCTGGGAAATCTCTCAATCTTCAGTGAGTGGGAGGGAATGAAAGTTTCACAAATGTGAAAATGGATCCCACGTAATCCCTAACAAGCTTCCAGCAGTGTGATCTTCAGATACAGAATTAAAATGGAATTTTTGTGAGGTAGGTGGAGCAGCCCCCGAATGAGAGTGTCATTATTTTGTGTCTCTTGTGAAAGAGGTTAAGAATCAGAAATTTCTCTAAAATATAACAAAGATATGTAGCAAGAAGAGAGGTGTTAGCCAATTGTACACGTACTGAAAATGGATGAATGTTAACTTTTCAGCCAGGCTGAATGGAGAACCGCCTTAAGCATTTAACAGAAATCCAAATATAGATAATCTTTTACTTATAATAATTCATTTAGTGACTGAAGTTACACAGCACTTTAAAAAATGACTGATAACCAGGGGTGGGCTTCAAAAAATTTAGCAACTGGTTCTCTGCTCAGTTGCTGGATGGGTGTGGCCATGGTGGGTGTGGCCTAGTCAGCATCCTGTACCATGGTGGGATGGGCATTTTTTTATCTCCCCAGCCTCCGTAGACTTTCCTCGAACCTCTAGGAGGGTTTAAACAGTCTCCCTAGGCTCTGGAGGCCAGAAATGGGCCCGTTTCAGGACTTTTGGAGCTACTGGGAGACAAGTTTTCCCCCAAGACTCTCCGGAGGATGGAAATAGGCTCCAGAGGTTCTCTGGAGGCTGGATATGGGCGTGTTTCAGGCCTTCCGGAGCCTCCAAGAGGCCCTTTTTTTTTTTTG